>JAVDOI010000107.1:15000-65000 GCA_032191485.1 Leptoclinus maculatus | reverse complement strand
ACAAGTACAATATCTACCTCTGAGATGAAGTACAGTAACAAGTACAATATTTACCTCTGAGATGTAGTACAGTAACAAGTACAATATTTACCTCTGAGATGTAGTACAGTAACAAGTACAATATCTACCTCTGAGATGAAGTACAGTAACAAGTACAATATCTACCTCTGAGATGAAGTACAGTAACAAGTACAATATGTACCTCTGAGATGTAGTACAGTAACAAGTACAATATCTACCTCTGAGATGTAGTACAGTAACAAGTACAATATTTACCTCTGAGATGTAGTACAGTAACAAGTACAATATCTACCTCTGAGATGAAGTACAGTAACAAGTACAATATCTACCTCTGAGATGAAGTACAGTAACAAGTACAATATGTACCTCTGAGATGTAGTACAGTAACAAGTACAATATGTACCTCTGAGATGTAGTACAGTAACAAGTACAATATTTACCTCTGAGATGTAGTACAGTAACAAGTACAATATTTACCTCTGAGATGTAGTACAGTAACAAGTACAATATTTACCTCTGAGATGTAGTACAGTAACAAGTACAATATGTACCTCTGAGATGTAGTACAGTAACAAGTACAATATTTACCTCTGAGATGTAGTACAGTAACAAGTACAATATCTACCTCTGAGATGTAGTACAGTAACAAGTACAATATTTACCTCTGAGATGAAGTACAGTAACAAGTACAATATTTACCTCTGAGATGAAGTACAGTAACAAGTACAATATTTACCTCTGAGATGAAGTACAGTAACAAGTACAATATCTACCTCTGAGATGTAGTACAGTAACAAGTACAATATCTACCTCTGAGATGAAGTACAGTAACAAGTACAATATTTACCTCTGAGATGTAGTACAGTAACAAGTACAATATTTACCTCTGAGATGAAGTACAGTAACAAGTACAATATCTACCTCTGAGATGTAGTACAGTAACAAGTACAATATCTACCTCTGAGATGTAGTACAGTAAAAAGTACAATATTTACCTCTGAGATGTAGTGGAGTAAAAGAGGAAGTGGCAGAAAATATGAATACTCAAGTAAAGTACAAGTAGCACAAATGTATACTTCACAGCACAGTATTTGTGTAAAAGTACTTATAGATCATATTCCACTGCTGCTTGTACTTTTTCCTGTTGATCGACTAATCTATTAATGGACAAGTGGTTTCAGCTCCATCTTCTCAAACATAGAACATCTTTGACACCTGTCTGGGGGCGGGGCCAACAGCTGCAACACCATGTACTTCAATATTCATGTTGGACCTTAGAGAGTATTTATTAATCATCTTAGTAATGTTTTACTGAGTACCGGTACTTTAACTACATGAAGTCAATAATACTAGTCTACTTTACTACTGATACTTTAACTACATGAAGTCAATAATACTAGTCTACTTTACTACTGGTACTTTAACTACATGAAGTCAATAATACTAGTCTACTTTACTACTGGTACTTTAACTACATGAAGTCAATAATACTAGTCTACTTTACTACTGATACTTTAACTACATGAAGTCAATAATACTAGTCTACTTTACTACTGGTACTTTAACATGAAGCTGTGATACTTGTGTACTTTTACTACTGATATATTTGTTTTATCGTGAACCTGTAAAAAAGGAGCTGCAGCACCGCGTCAGGAAAAGGGGGACCAGGGCCCCTTCTAGAGCCAGACCTGGAGGGGGACCAGGGCCCCTTCTAGAGCCAGACCTGGAGGGGAACCAGGGCCCCCTTCTAGAGCCAGACCTGGAGGGGGACCAGGGCCCCCTTCTAGAGCCAGACCTGGAGGGGGACCAGGGCCCCTTCTAGAGCCAGACCTGGAGGGGGACCAGGGCCCCTTCTAGAGCCAGACCTGGAGGGGGACCAGGGCCCCTTCTAGAGCCAGACCTGGAGGGGGACCAGGGCCCCTTCTAGAGCCAGACCTGGAGGGGGACCAGGGCCCCCTTCTAGAGCCAGACCTGGAGGGGGACCAGGGCCCCTTCTAGAGCCAGACCTGGAGGGGGACCAGGGCCCCCTTCTAGAGCCAGACCTGGAGGGGGACCAGGGCCCCTTCTAGAGCCAGACCTGGAGGGGGACCAGGGCCCCCTTCTAGAGCCAGACCTGGAGGGGGACCTCGCTGGTTAGCATCTGGTGGTCAGGCCTTGACACACGGGGCCCGGCCGGGCAGGACCCCAAAGAACTACAGGGGGCCTCCACCCTGCGGGCCCACCACTCACGAGGACTGGCATTGGGGTCAGCTGTGTTGTGAGCCAGGCAGCAGGTAAAGGAGGGGACCAGAGTGTGCTGACCCCTGACCTCACAGACTGGCTCTAGAGACGAGGAGCATCACCTCTATGGGGAGGAAGGAACCGCAGCTGCTGCAGGAGTTGGAGCGTTACCAACTAGATATAAATGGTAAAGGGACTGTACTCGTGGATCTCTTCTCTAGGACGGTGAATCCTCACATCTCATGTTGTAATCCGACCGCCAACAATGAATTACATTTAAAACACTGAAGTAAGAAGTACAGAAGCTTTTGCTGATTGAATTCGATAAATGTAACGAGACATAAACACACTTGATGAGTGATAACAGAAAGTGGTGACTATGGTTTCACATTTAACAAGATGAAGATGTTCTGATAATATACTCCGTGAAGAGACAGTCTGATTAAATATCCTTTGAAATACATATTAAATAAAACATGAACATTCACCGTTTTCTCCTTGTAAGACATTGAACACAGAACTTTGATCACAATATGAAAGTTGATAAAGAAAGTAGTCGTCTTCCCATGTGACCATAACTGAGCTAAAACATGAGGTGTGTGTCACATCTTGACTTCTAAAGTTCCCAGAAGAACAGAAACAAATGTGATTCCAGACATTAATAACACGAGTCATATACAAATGTACATCTAGAGGACCTTACAGCCGTGTGGATGATCTTCAGCTCCGATAATGTCTGCTTCACTCTGTCCTGCTGTTCATCACAGAATAAGTGACAGCAGCTGATGATGCTGATCTGTAGTTCATTGATGTTAGATGGTGCCACCTGGTGGACAGGTGGTAGAACTACACCACGTGATGTGTGACGTCTCTCACACTGACTGGGTGTTTAAAATAATAAAGATAAAATAACATTTGGATCACAAACATATGGATAAATATGTGGATAACACTCAAGTCATGTGCAGAGCATCAGCGTTAATTCATAAGGATTTACACCTCTCGGCCTCCCCCCCCTTCTCACAGCCCCCCAGGATCCTGAAACTCACAGGACTCCTTAAGTCCGGGACAGGATACAGTGAGAAATGAATATAATGAACTGAAGAAATGGAGGTTTTATGAGCGGTTGCTTTGCCCCTGCTGTGTATCCTGCTCTAAATATCTATAATGCATGTAAAGCACACAGTCTTGAGAATTCATTGATAAGGCAGTGAAGATCACTCATGGTCGTAACAAGTTCAGTGTTACTGTGTGCCTAACAATAGATCTCTGAAGGGTTCTTCTAGTTCTTAGTCCACTAGACTTGGCTAACTAGAGACCGATCTCTAACCTTCCCTTCCTCTCTCAGATCCTTGAGAAAGTAGTCCTGAATCAGTTGTGTGACCTTCTACAGAAGGTTTATTTGAGGATTTCCAGTCAGGATCTAGAGAGCATCACAGCACAGAGACACAACTGGTGAACATTAGTAATGACCTTCTAATGGCATCACACAGAGGACTTGTCTCTGTTCTGGTCTTGTTAGACCTCAGTGCTGTTTGACTCCATTGAGCATCACATCCTGTTACAGAGACTAGAACCTTTGATTGGCATTAAAGGAACCGCACTGAGCTGTTTGAGTCCTATTCATCAGATTGATCTCAGTTTGTATGTAAACGGTGAATCCTTCATGAACACCAAAGAGTGAGAAGGAGTTTCATTTACGAGCCTTCAGCTCACTATGAGCATCTGTTGCAGTCTGACCTATTCTCTGGCTTTACTAACTTCACTTACAGAACACCCTCAGGTCAAGGTGGGTTCGTAGTCAGACCTGCATTCTGTACAACTTAAAGGCTTCCTTCCTCAAACACTAGCTGCTGTTGTATCACTTATTTCAGAGTCAGAAGTCGGCCTCCCCGACAGCCGGATATCAACGGCTTGTGTGCGCAACAGGTGGTGGAGGACTGGAAGTAGTCCAGGATGGACCTGTTTAAAAGGCCACCACAGGAGGAGGAACCCTGTGGGGTTGGGATCCTCCCTCGGTCATGAAGGTCAGCTTCAGGACTCTGACCCTAACACCCTCAAATTAGGTCCCAATCTGACCCACAAACACAACAGTTATGTCTAAGTCCTGTAATCACATGAACACCAAGCATGATGAACCAGCAGAGCATCACAACTATCTGAGACAACCAAGTTAGTGAATCACATCAGACTGAAGAACAGCATCTGAGCTCAGCTTGTAGCAGGTCTGTTATTCATATTCATATCAATCATTCAGTGCTGTCAGCCTCTCCCAGGAGAAGAGCTCTCTGACCTCATGGAGACTACAGACGCCCTCAGAGACCAGCAGCACTGGACTTTGGTTGGAATGTACAAAATACAAACCAGTTTTATTTGGTTTTTACAATAAAAAGATTAAAAGTTACAAAAATGGACAATATGAAAAGCAAATAAAAGAAAAGTCAAAATTCAAAAGTTAAAATCACCAAATAAGCCTCGTCAAAAAGACTCAAAGCTAGAAACACCTGAATAAACCCCAAAAGCTCTGATTCTGTGTTGTCTCCTCCTGTTTCTACCTTTTTACTTGGAGCATCTTTAACCTCCTATGGATATCGGGTTATATCACTCTGGGGACATATTTAGCCGGTACACAGCAACAAGAAGACACGTGAAGCGGCAGAAGTCTATATACTCCGCGCAAAGTGTTAAAGTCAAAGTGTTAAAGTCAAAGTGTTAAAGTCAAAGTGTTAAAGTCAAAGTGTTAAAGTCAAAGTGTTAAAGTCAAAGTGTTAAAGTCAAAGTGTTAAAGTCAAAGTGTTAAAGTCAAAGTGTTAAAGTCAAAGTGTTAAAGTCAAAGTGTTAAAGTCAAAGTGTTAAAGTTAAGTTTAAGTTTTTAAGTGATCATCTTTGAAGATTCATGTGTTTTCACGTGGACTCATTTTCCCTGTCGGTGTTACAGACGAATAAATCCGTCAGTAACAAGAACTATGGAGTCGTGTATTTCCTGGAGGAAGTGATAGGAGAGTTACTACTCTGTTCATTTGTCTATGGTGTCGTTTTTATGATGTGGGTAATATTGTTCCCTCTGATGTGAATAATATTTGAATGGCCCGTGTTCTTCAGTGTTTGGATGAATACGTGTTTTAGCTCTGCAGTGTTGCTGGATTGATTTTGACTACATGCATTGTCTTTTAATGACGCAGCATCCCGTCATGCGCGTATTCATGTATCTGCACTCTGCAGTCAGTGTATTTATAGGTGTTGAGCTTCATTTTTACACGAAAACAAATAATAACCGTAGCTGTGGCGTCATAATGAGGTTATTAAGAGGTGGTTCCGCTGTAGTAGGACAGCACTAAAGGCCCAGGTATGAAATACACGGCCCAACACTGTTAAGATGGTTTGTTGTGAACATTCACAGTGTTAACAGTTAAAAAACACTCGCGTAGATCCAACCTGTCAGACCAGTTCAGACACTCTTTCACTGATGACGTGAACTCAGATTACAAACTTCTGATGAAACTTCTTGAGAAACATGAACATTGTATTTCTAAAGATCATTGTTCTTTATCTCAGAGAGAAATTCTACTGCATATAACAAATCTATCTTTTGAAACATATTCTATTCTCCAGTTAAACAGAGAAACAACACGTAGTGATCAAAGTGATCCTGATGATCAAACATGTACAGATTCCTCTGGTAGGATTCTCACCTGCTGAACTGACTTCAGGTCAGTTTACAGACACGTTCCACCTTCATGTGTGGAGGAAACACTGGAGAGAAGAAGCTGCTCGTGTCCTCCTGTCAGTCCTGGTGTCTGTGTGCATTTGATCTGAGGACTCCGTCACACCCTCATCACTTCAGAGTCCAAGTCTAAAATAAAACCAGTGAGACGTCAAAACCTGTCCAACAGGAGGTAGATGTCAGCCTATCAGAGGTGGTAGATGTCAGCCTATCAGAGATGGTAGATGTCAGCCTATCAGAGGTGGTAGATGTCAGCCTGTCAGAGATGGTAGATGTCAGCCTGTCAGTGGTGGTAGATGTCAGCCTGTCAGAGGTGGTAGATGTCAGCCTGTCAGAGGTGGTAGATGTCAGCCTGTCAGAGGTGGTAGATGTCAGCCTATCAGAGGTGGTAGATGTCAGCCTATCAGAGGTGGTAGATGTCAGCCTATCAGAGGTGGTAGATGTCAGCCTGTCAGAGGTGGTAGATGTCAGCCTGTCAGAGGTGGTAGATGTCAGCCTGTCAGAGGTGGTAGATGTCAGCCTATCAGAGGTGGTAGATGTCAGCCTGTCAGAGGTGGTAGATGTCAGCCTGTCAGAGGTGGTAGATGTCAGCCTGTCAGAGGTGGTAGATGTCAGCCTATCAGAGGTGGTAGATGTCAGCCTATCAGAGATGGTAGATGTCAGCCTGTCAGTGGTGGTAGATGTCAGCCTGTCAGAGGTGGTAGATGTCAGCCTATCAGAGGTGGTAGATGTCAGCCTATCAGAGATGGTAGATGTCAGCCTATCAGAGGTGGTAGATGTCAGCCTGTCAGAGGTGGTAGATGTCAGCCTATCAGTGGTGGTAGATGTCAGCCTATCAGAGGTGGTAGATGTCAGCCTATCAGAGGTGGTAGATGTCAGCCTGTCAAAGATGGTAGATGTCAGCCTATCAGAGATGGTAGATGTCAGCCTATCAGAGGTGGTAGATGTCAGCCTATCAGTGGTGGTAGATGTCAGCCTGTCAGAGGTGGTAGATGTCAGCCTATCAGAGGTGGTAGATGTCAGCCTATCAGAGGTGGTAGATGTCAGCCTGTCAAAGATGGTAGATGTCAGCCTATCAGAGATGGTAGATGTCAGCCTATCAGAGGTGGTAGATGTCAGCCTATCAGTGGTGGTAGATGTCAGCCTGTCAGAGGTGGTAGATGTCAGCCTATCAGAGATGGTAGATGTCAGCCTATCAGAGGTGGTAGATGTCAGCCTATCAGTGGTGGTAGATGTCAGCCTGTCAGAGGTGGTAGATGTCAGCCTATCAGAGGTGGTAGATGTCAGCCTATCAGAGGTGGTAGATGTCAGCCTATCAGAGGGGCTTGTATTTCCTCATTCCTCTCCCTCATCTGTAGCTGATTCATGCTGATGTTTCTCACTTGTACTTCACTGCTTTGTACTTTTCCTCTATAACAACAAATCATACAACTGGTCAAAAGTCACTGATCAGATGGTGTAGTTCCATTAACTGTCCACTAGATGCTGCTAATTAACCATCTAATGACAAATATATATAAAATAAATATTACATTACATTACAGTCATTTAGCAGACGCTTTTATCCAAAGCGACTTACAATAAGTGAATTCAACATCGGTTTTCAAGAGAACTACTAGTCACCAGAAGTCATAAGTACATCTCCTTTTTTTTTCCAAACAAGCATCTAAGAGCATAAACCAGAGCCACCGTACAGTGCAGAAACAAACGAATGCAATAAGTGCAACAAGCTAGTATGAATACAATAAATGCTAATAAGTGCTAATACTAATACAATCAGTGCTGAGTGGAAGGCTCAGGGTAGTTCTTCTTGAAGAGGTGAGTCTTCAGCCTGATGAAAGATGGGCAGCGACTCTGCTGTCCTGACATCAGTGGGGAGTTCATTCCACCACTGTGGGGCCAGGACAGAGAACAGACATGACCGGGTCGATCGGCCGGAGGGACCTCTGAGCGACGGGGCAACCGATCGCCCCGAGGCAGCAGAGAGAAGTGGTCGGGTGGGGGTGTAGGGCTCGACCGTGGCCTGGAGATAGGAAGGAGCTGTTCCTTTCACTGCCCTGTAGGCTAGCACCAGAGTCTTAAACTGGATGAGCTCTTACAGGGAGCCAGTGTAGAGAACGGAAGTTGTGTGGGAGAACTTGGGGCGATTGAACACCAGGCGAGCTGCAGCTTTCTGGACAAGCTCCAGAGGTCTGATGGCCGACGCCGGGGCTCCGGCCCAATGTCTACGTGACCACCGAGCAGAGGAACGGACAGAAATAGGATGCAAACACATCTAAGTACACGCTCGAGAAGTCTAAGCTTGACGAAGTCGGGCTTGAAAAAGTCGCCCTGTTGCCTTCGTTCGCCTGACGCTTCCAGCCTCCAGAAGTGCTTAAGGACAGCTATCTACTGATTGCTCATTGTCTGCCAGGAGTGCAGGCTCCTCCCCTTGCAATTAGCAAAGCTATTCAACAGCTGAGACTAAATCACACTTCCTCAGACAAGCAGAAACTCACAGTCCAATCACATCTGAGGCAGGCCTAAGTACAGCTATAAAGACAATAGTTAAAGCAAGAATAAAATACTTATCAGATTCTGGGTGAGTCAGAAGTTCAGTTGTTGCTCCAGAAGATGAATACAGTCGTTCTTAATAACGTCTATCTGAGATGAATAAATAAATGATTTGCATGTTTTACTGGTTGAAACTCAACTCCATGTAGATTTTAATCTGAGCTCACATCATCAGTGAAACATGTAGAGAATGTCAGAAGTGGTTTGACAGCTTAGATTAAATAATTTCCTCTTCATCCTACAAGTGTTGTTACAACACTGACTTAGTTTCACTGAATCTCACAGGCCATGTATCAACCGTCAAAGGGTTCAAACTCATTTAAAATGGACCTGATCAATAGTTAAAGACTCATAAAACTAATTTAGTAATGATTAGAAACCCTGAACTCTGAGTTAGAGAGTTAGAGAGTTAGTTCCTGGTGTTCTCTCAGTCTTCACCTGAGTCCACTCAGTACCAGCTGTCTGTCTTTTTCATTCTCCAATTGTTCTACCGGTTCATCAAAGATAAATGCCAACAATCAGCCGGACATGTTCACCAAAGAACAAACCTCCTAAAACAGACGAGGCTGGTGCATGAAGTCAGTGACCCCTCACTCTGTCTAAATAAACAGCCGGTGAACTTTGTCCTTCAGCTGCTTCAACATGTCTCTTGGTGTTTCAGTGTAAACTCCAGTAGAGTGTGACCATGGCAGAGAGGAGAGCAGCAGTGAAGGCAGCAGCAGAGCCGGACTTCCTGCAGTCCAATGATCTGGCCTGTGAGGCGGTCGGTGGGAAGGTGAGTCACTGTAACGGAGCTGCAGAAATACACTCAGATGGATTGATTCACTGAATACATGCACACGTGTGTGTCCTGTCTTCTGATGGTTGGTGACCTGCCACAGTTTTATGTTTCCTATTTTCATGATATTCTGTTTATTGTTCAGAGCGAGTGATGCAAGACAATGAAGTTGTATCTTATATTAATAATATAATAATAATATTATCAACAACCACCGGTACCTAAAGGCATTTAATCCAGATGTGTGCACATGCTAATCACAAACATATGAATATACTTAATATGCAGCTGTTTATGTCTATGCATCGATGTTAGAGCAGCATGTTCAAGGTGGAGCTAGTTTGAACCTCTTCACTGTAGTCCAGTGGGTCCTGACCCAGGGGTCGGGCCACATGTTGCTAATCCTTGTGCTAAGCTAAGCTAACTGGCTGTAGCTTTATTCTTACTGTACAGACATGAGAGTGTTATCAATCTGCACTAATCCGAATCCAACATGAGAGTGAATGAGCCTTCATCTCACGATGGAGAACTATTCCTTTAATATTTGGATTCCTGTATCTGTATTGTTCATATTTAAATTTTTTGGTTGTTATTGATATAAAGCGTGTTGTTGTTCTTCCAGGTTATTTTTGCTACAGACGAATGGTTCGCTCCTGCTGCCAATCTGCTGAAGGTACGACTTCAGGTTTGACTTCAGCTGCACATATTAAAGCCACAGTTAGGCTCCTTTACCACAACACTAACGCAGGAGAACCATCTTCTCTTCCAAGATCACCAATGAAGACACGAGGTGGGAGAGCAGGAGGTTGTTTTATTTCACGAGCACTTCAGTTCGATCAACAACTATACACTCTAAACAATTTCACCGTAAAATAACGGAAACTTACTGGCAGCAGGGACGCCAGAAATGTACAGTTTGTTTACGGTGGAGCTACCGTAATTTACTTTTACGGTATCTTACCGTATACTTGATTACGTTATGTGATAATAGGATAACTGGGTTTTACAGTGATTTTACGGTATATGCCAGAATGTTACCGTTTATTTACAAAAGAGTAATACAACCCAATACCTTTGCATTTAATTCCCAACAAATAAAAGAATAACAATAGACATTCAATACATAATTGTTGCAGTTTAATACATGTTCTCAAATAATAAAGGGACATTTGTATTACATCACAAAACTCACAATGTACTGCATGTTTAGAAGAAAACAAATAAAATCATAAAATCTTTAATGACCGGCTGAACTCATGAGGATAACCTCAGACCAGTAGCGCCGAGATCGAAAAGTGGCCGATGGTATGTTGTTCAGTAGTAGGTACCTATCCCTGGAGTGGTATGCTGCTGTGGTTCAGTGGTAGGTACCTATCCCTAGAGTGGTATGCTGCTGTGGTTCAGTGGTAGGTACCTATCCCTGGAGTGGTATGCTGCTGTGGTTCAGTGGTAGGTACCTATCCCTAGAGTGGTATGCTGCTGTGGTTCAGTGGTAGGTACCTATCCCTGGAGTGGTATGCTGCTGTGGTTCAGTGGTAGGTACCTATCCCTGGAGTGGTATGCTGCTGTGGTTCAGTGGTAGGTACCTATCCCTGGAGTGGTATGCTGCTGTTGTTCAGTGGTAGGTACCTATCCCTGGAGTGGTATGCTGCTGTGGTTCAGTGGTAGGTACCTATCCCTAGAGTGGTATGCTGCTGTGGTTCAGTGGTATGTACCTATCCCTAGAGTGGTATGCTGCTGTGGTTCAGTGGTAGGTACCTATCCCTGGAGTGGTATGCTGCTGTTGTTCAGTGGTGGGTACCTATCCCTGGAGTGGTATGCTGCTGTTGTTCAGTGGTGGGTACCTATCCCTAGAGTGGTATGTTGCTGTGGTTCAGTGGTAGGTACCTATCCCTGGAGTGGTATGTTGCTGTGGTTCAGTGGTAGGTACCTATCCCTAGAGTGGTATGCTGCTGTGGTTCAGTGGTAGGTACCTATCCCTGGAGTGGTATGCTGCTGTGGTTCAGTGGTAGGTACCTATCCCTGGAGTGGTATGCTGCTGTGGTTCAGCAGGATGTACCTATCCATAAAATGGTATGTTAGTACCTTTCCAACGGCACACTGTTTGCTGCAAGATGTCCGATGGCCATGTGCAAAATACTCCCAGTTGTCTCGGTGGAGCAGTCCCCACAGTCTGGACTCTACCCGAACACATCAGGAGTGTTCATGGAGAACCAACGGCTACAACTGCTGGCCTCATCTGCCGAGCTGAAGATGTGAGCGGCATTTCAAGGCTCTGACTACAGTCTAAAAACAGTTCACACGTCTTTGTACCAGAATCACCTACAAACCAGGAAGTGGTAGGACCCCAGACCACATGAGCTGCCTGTGACTATGCCTGGGTTTATATGTCCTGTTGTTTTGGGTGGCGAGTTAAATCAGTCATTGGCTACTCACCAGTCCCTGCTGGTTACACAATTATTAAGCCTGAAAGAAAAAGTTATTTTATTTTGTTGTTGTCTCTCAGCTCCAAGCTCATTGATTCCTAAAGGACGCGTCACTCTTTACAAACACAAATCTATAGTTTCATCATTGACTCACTGTAGTCTTCATCAAACTAACAGGAGGAAACAGTGACTTTGTTGGGGACTATTTTCAGCGGCGGATGAATCCTCAGTTGTAGAGCTGTAGAGAGTATTTGTGGCAGCAGGACGGTGAATGTGTGACTGATACCAAACAGAGATCATCAGCATCAGTGACGTTGTGCTGGTCATGTGATGTTTCATGTGATGACTGTGTGTTCGTCCAGAGAGAGCCGCCGACGTTCAGCGCTTCGGCCTTCACCCAGTTTGGAAAGTGGATGGATGGATGGGAGACGAGGAGGAAGAGGACGACGGGTTAGTATCACAACTCAGTGTGGGGTTTACATTTCAGTTTGGACAATTATGTTCAAAACTTTATGATGCTCACAGTTTATATATTCTTTAAAATAAACATCTATTTACATGAATCTCTCTTTAATAATGAACAAAAACCTTAAAATGATTCAAGTGAGCTACGAGTGGAAGAGGACAACCTGCAACGAAGCTTTACTGACTGCTTACTTACTCAATGTATCAATATATCATGTGATACATTAATAACACTGTTAATAATGATAATAATACTATATCTATTACTACTACTAATACTACCACTACTACTAATATCAATAATAACAATAATAATGTTAATACTACTACTACTGCTACTACTACTACTAATAATAATAATAATAATGTTAATACTACTACTACTGCTACTACTACTACTAATAATAATAATAATAATGTTAATACTACTACTACTGCTACTACTACTACTAATAATAATAATAATAATGTTAATACTACTACTACTGCTACTACTATTACTAATAATAATAATAATAATGTTAATACTACTACTACTGCTACTACTACTACTACTAATAATAATAATAATGTTAATACTACTAGTACTGCTACTACTACTACTACTAATAATAATAATAATGTTAATACTACTACTACTGCTACTACTACTACTACTAATAATAATAATAATGTTAATACTACTACTACTGCTACTACTACTACTAATAATAATAATAATAATAATGTTAATACTACTACTACTGCTACTACTATTACTACTAATAATAATAATAATGTTAATACTACTACTACTGCTACTACTACTACTACTAATAATAATAATAATGTTAATACTACTACTACTGCTACTACTACTACTAATAATAATAATAATAATGTTAATACTACTACTACTGCTACTACTATTACTACTAATAATAATAATAATGTTAATACTACTACTACTGCTACTACTACTACTACTAATAATAATAATAATGTTAATACTACTAGTACTGCTACTACTATTACTAATAATAATAATAATAATGTTAATACTACTACTACTGCTACTACTATTACTACTAATAATAATAATAATGTTAATACTACTAGTACTGCTACTAATAATAATAATCCTATTTTTTAAGTGAGTAAATTCAAAAGGTAAGAAATATTAGGGACAATTGTAGGAGTTCAATAATGAATCCTTGTACCTCCTGCAAATATAATAATAATAATTTATTATTATTATTAATTATATTTATACACACATACACACGACTCAATAAGAAGAAAACTTCAGATATGAAAACAGAAAAAGAACAGTTTTTAATAAATGAATAAATAAAGGGAGGTTACAAAGTACACATTACAATATCTTAGATTATATAAGTTCATCAGCTCTCTATATAGGTGTGAATAATGAGTTCAATATACACAATAACATAAGAGATTTTATGTTACAGTATGTATACTATACTGTACACACAATATACAGTACAAATATAATAATATAAAGTACACATCAAAAAAAGAGAATACTGTGATACATCATATATAATAGTACAAAGAGTTGTAGTAATTACAGCATTGTTTTACAATAATATATCTAATGTAAATGTAAAATAAATCGATATGTGACTACTTCTTACAGAAACACATCAGATCAATACGTCTCTTTCTTTGGTCTCTTTAAGAGACGAGACAGCGCTCTCTGGAGGACAAACTGTGTGACGGAGACTCTAAACGTCCTCAAACTAAATCTGTGACACTTACTGATCAGCTGACTCATCAGTAAATATGTCTGCAATGAACTGATACCGATCTTTCTCTTTATTAAATGCAATGTGACCTCCAGCATCCATGGACTCTGAGTGCTCATACATCGATGTATCTGTTTGTCTGAGGTCACTTCTTCTCTCTAACTCTTTGTGGAGGTCATGACTGGAGCATCGTCCAGCTGGGAGTACCAGGACTGATCTACGGCCTCGATGTCGACACGTCCTTCTTCACTGGAAACCACTCGCCCTCCGTCTCCATCCAGGCCGGCTGTCTGGGTACCAGCTCCTCTGATCCTCATTAGACTGAACTATGAGACTCTTTGTGTTACTTAATGAGAAAGATAACAAACTTTAACACAAACTTTCTGCTGCAGTTCAAACGTCGGGTCTGTTGGTACCAAAGAAACTTCATTTACATGAAATTAATATTCGACAATGAATTTGTGACTGATTCTATTGGTATGTGCACACAGAACAAAATGAGTTATTTTGTTTGTTAGACACTTTAAAAGGTGCACAAATAGAGACTCAATGGTCCTTGTCTTTTGTAAAGCTGAATCTTTGGGCTGTGAAAGCAAACTGTTTGTATTTGCTTTGGTTTAATCTCATGTGTCCACTAGGAAGCAAACCACGGAAAGAAAACATGGAAACACAAACAGAAATGACAAGATGGCCACCGATATACAGTAGTCAGCTACAGCACCACCTTTAACTGTGACTCAGTATGAAACATATGGGACTGAAACATTTCTGACAAAGTGAACAAAGAGTGAAGATAATGATCTTCATGGAGAGAGATGTTGTGGCAGAGCTGTTGTATGAGACTGTCCTGAAGTAACACCGACCTGTTCTTCACCAGACAAACCTCCTCCCTTCACCCTGGAGGGAGACCGAACCGGCATGGCCGCCTCCGACGGTCAGCTGGCTGCTGTCGCCAAGGTAACACTGATGTGTGACGTGTCAACGCGTTCTCACTCAAAACTCGTCAAAAAGCAACGCCCGTTCAGCGGCCATAAGCTTCCAACTATGACGCTCTACGTTCCCCTCTAGAGTCATATGACGCTCTACGTTCCCCTCTAGAGTCATATGACGCTCTACGTTCTCCTCTAGAGTCATATGACGCTCTACGTTCTCCTCTAGAGTCATATGATGCTCTACGTTCTCCTCTAGAGTCATATGACGCTCTACGTTCCCCTCTAGAGTCATATGACGCTCTACGTTCCCCTCTAGAGTCATATGACGCTCTACGTTCCCCTCTAGAGTCATATGACGCTCTACGTTCCCCTCTAGAGTCATATGACGCTCTACGTTCTCCTCTAGAGTCATATGACGCTCTACGTTCCCCTCTAGAGTCATATGACGCTCTACGTTCCCCTCTAGAGTCATATGACGCTCTACGTTCTCCTCTAGAGTCATATGACGCTCTACGTTCCTCTCTAGAGTCATATGACGCTCTACGTTCTCCTCTAGAGTCATATGACGCTCTACGTTCCTCTCTAGAGTCATATGACGCTCTACGTTCCCCTCTAGAGTCATATGACGCTCTTCGTTCCCCTCTAGAGTCATATGACGCTCTACGTTCCCCTCTAGAGTCATATGACGCTCTACGTTCTCCTCTAGAGTCATATGACGCTCTACGTTCCTCTCTAGAGTCATATGACGCTCTACGTTCCCCTCTAGAGTCATATGACGCTCTACGTTCCCCTCTAGAGTCATATGACGCTCTACGTTCCCCTCTAGAGTCATATGACGCTCTACGTTCCCCTCTAGAGTCATATGACGCTCTACGTTCTCCTCTAGAGTCATATGACGCTCTACGTTCCTCTCTAGAGTCATATGACGCTCTACGTTCCCCTCTAGAGTCATATGACGCACTACGTTCCCCTCTAGAGTCATATGACGCTCTACGTTCCTCTCTAGAGTCATATGACGCTCTACGTTCTCCTCTAGAGTCATATGACGCTCTACGTTCCCCTCTAGAGTCATATGACGCTCTACGTTCTCCTCTAGAGTCATATGACGCTCTACGTTCTCCTCTAGAGTCATATGACGCTCTACGTTCCTCTCTAGAGTCATATGACGCTCTACGTTCCCCTCTAGTCATATGACGCTCTACGTTCTCCTCTAGAGTCATATGACGCTCTACGTTCTCCTCTAGAGTCATATGACGCTCTACGTTCCCCTCTAGAGTCATATGATGCTCTACGTTCTCCTCTAGAGTCATATGACGCTCTACGTTCCCCTCTAGTCATATGACGCTCTACGTTCTCCTCTAGAGTCATATGATGCTCTACGTTCTCCTCTAGAGTCATATGACGCCCTACGTTCCCCTCTAGAGTCATATGACGCTCTACGTTCCCCTCTAGAGTCATATGACGCTCTACGTTCTCCTCTAGAGTCATATGACGCTCTACGTTCCTCTCTAGAGTCATATGACGCTCTACGTTCTCCTCTAGAGTCATATGACGCTCTACGTTCTCCTCTAGAGTCATATGACGCTCTACGTTCCCCTCTAGAGTCATATGACGCTCTACGTTCTCCTCTAGAGTCATATGACGCTCTACGTTCTCCTCTAGAGTCATATGACGCTCTACGTTCCTCTCTAGAGTCATATGACGCTCTACGTTCCCCTCTAGTCATATGACGCTCTACGTTCTCCTCTAGAGTCATATGACGCTCTACGTTCCCCTCTAGAGTCATATGACGCTCTACGTTCCCCTCTAGAGTCATATGACGCTCTACGTTCCCCTCTAGAGTCATATGACGCTCTACGTTCTCCTCTAGAGTCATATGACGCTCTACGTTCCTCTCTAGAGTCATATGACGCTCTACGTTCCCCTCTAGTCATATGACGCTCTACGTTCCCCTCTAGTCATATGACGCTCTACGTTCTCCTCTAGTCATATGGCGCTTTATTATGGCTGACATGTGGTTTGATTGACAGCTGACGTGTGATTTGATTGACAGCTGACGTGTGGTTTGATTGACAGCTGACGTGTGATTTGATTGACAGCTGACGTGTGGTTTGATTGACAGCTGACGTGTGGTTTGATTGACAGCTGGGCTCAGAGGCGTGGCCTGAGCTGGTGTGTGTGTCGGAGCTGAAGCCTGGATACTCAGACTGCTGCCATAACTACTTCAAGGTCAACTTCAACCACAGAGTCACACACCTGCGCCTCAACATGCACCCAGGTACACACACACACACACACACACATACAAACACACACACACACACACACACACACACACACACACACATACAAACACACACACACACACACACACACACACACACATACAAACACACACACACACACACACACACAAACACACACACACACACACACACACACTCACACACACACACACACACACAAACACACACATAATAAAATAATAATGATAATAAAACTGTACAGTGTGTTCTTATCTCATCAGATGGAGGGATAGCCAGACTGCGGGTGTACGGCGTTGGGCAGAGAGACTGGTCGTCTGTCTCCCCCCACCAGGATGTCGACCTGGTGGCTCTGACCAATGGGGGAGTCTGCCTCGGTTACAGCGACGCCCACTTTGGACATCCACGCAACATGATTGGTTGGAATCAACACAAATAATTTGTGCATCTAATTTCATGGTTACTGTTGGTAACACTGGAAATTAAGTTTTATTTCTTATTTATGACGTTATGTTAAGTCAGGTTTGATCACTGGGCTTCACCTGCTGTCTGTGGGAGGACTGGTTACACTGGTTACACTGGTGAACTGGTGAACTGGTAACACTGGCGTGCTGTGTTTCAGGTCCCGGCCGAGCTGCCAACATGGCCGACGGCTGGGAAACGGCCCGCAGACTGGACAGACCCAAAGACCTGAAGGTTTAAACACAAACAGACACTGAAGTGAACATTAACGTGAACGTAATTCTGTCACAGAAATCAGAAACAGACCTGTCAGGAAGTAAGAGACGAAATGTTAGAATGACCTCACATCGTTAACCTCACTTCCCTCCTTCAAAGACGTCCTCACTCACTTTCTAAGAAGCATCTTTCTTTCTAAAATCCTCCTTAGTTTCCCCCAAAATGTCCTCACTGTCTAAGCCATCACCCATTTCAATCTGAGCCCTGAATCTTCCTTAAAGACGTCTCCCTGTCCTGCAGGTGGACCAGCGAGGGATCCTGCAGGTCCCCGGTTGGGAGTGGGCGGTGTTTGTTCTCGGTCATCCTGGACTCATCAGCAGCGTCGAGGTGGACACCAACCACTTCAAAGGTCCACACGCTCCTCGCCTGCTGCTTTCTTTATGTTCAGTCGTGTAGTCGAGCAGAACACATTTACCTGCGTGTTTCCCTCCAGGTAACTTCCCGGACTCTTGCAGGATTGAGGTTTGTTCTTTGACCCCTGAGGAGGAAGCTCAGTGCATCAGCACCAGGTGGAATTCTGGGAAATGGCAGCTCCTTCTCCCCCCTCAGAAGGTACGTAACATCCGTAACAAAGGGATTTTAAGGAGGACGATCTCCGTTTGTAATGACTGAGATCTTCAGACATGTAACAGAGCGACTCGTGAAGAATACAGAGCTCACTGTGCAGACGCAGACTCGCTCTGCTCACGTTGAATCTCACTCACTGTTGTTTGCCAAGATGGCCGCCAAGTGGAAACATCTCCTCTTCCCTCAGAAAACTTTACTGACAACAAAACTGTCAGCGGCGAGGAAAATATCGTTTTTTATCATTTCGGGGTTTCAAATCAAAATCCACAGCTTTGAATTATTTGAGCCCAAGAATCCTAAACTACAGAATGTCTCTAGAATAACAAGAGCAGTTTGTTGCTTCATTGTGAAAAAGGTCTATAAATGAATAATATGTGTATTTTAAAGGCACACTTATATATAGTACTTGTACTTATAGCGAATGTGTTTTATTCATTTGAGTCATATTTCTTCTGTTCATGATGATTCATTACGTTGGATTCTGTTGACTAATGTTACTGAAGGTAACTCGATGAGTCAGCATTAATTCAGCATGTGGACGTCTGGATGTAGAATTCTCCTTTTTCACATTTATTGGACGCTGCAATTAATTTAAGAAAGTAATTATCTCAAACGTGTGATAGTGTGAGATAATATTTACATTACGTCATTTAAATAGAAGAAACCTCGAACATAACAGCTAAACGTTGTATTGATCCAATCAAAGTTTAGTTTATCAGCTTTCATTAAATATATATATATATATGTATATATATATATCGTTGGACATTTGTACTTGTGATCAGGTGATGAAGGTGTCTGTTGAACTACTTCCTGTCTTCCTCACTGTGCAGCTTCGTCCTCATCACAGACATCTCTACAGCGAGGCCGAGCTCACGCTCAGCTCGCCCGTCAGTCACGTTCGTCTCACCATCAGCCCGGACGGAGGAGTCAGCCGGCTCCGGCTCCGTGGTCGACCCGCGGCCGCCATCGCTGCCGCTCCGGCCAATCAGAAGAGAGCGGCGTCCAAACTGTGAAGCTCCGAACACAGCGAGGAGTTCATGTTTCTGATCCGTGTTCGACAGATAATAAAGCATGAAGTGAAGTCTGATGCTCGTTAATACTTTTAAACACACGCTATGAACACAGATGATAAAAACATCCCATAATGCTGTGCAGCAATGACATCATATGACTTGTTCAGCTCATTCTCACTGTCAGCGGTTCTTCTTCTTCTTCTTCTTCTTCTTCTTCTTCTTCATTGTTTAAAACAGAGAAAAACACAAAGTCAGAGACAAAAGGAGACATTTTGTGTGTGTAGGTGTGTGTGTGTGTGTGTAGGTGTGTGTGTGTGTCTGTATGTGTGTAGGTGTGTGTGTGTGTGTGTGTGGGTCTGTATGTGTGTGTGGGTGTGTGTGTGTGTGTCTGTATGTGTGTGTGTGTGTGTGTGTGTGGGTGTGTATGTGTGTGTGTATGTATGTGTGGGTGTGTGTGTGTGTGTTTGTGTGTGTGTGTGTGTGTCTGTGGGTGTGTGTGTGTGTGTGTGTGTGGGTGTGGGTGTGTCTGTGTGTGTGTGTGTCTGTGTGTGTGGGTGTGTGTGTGTGTGTGTGTGTGTGTGGGTGTGGGTGTGTCTGTGTGTGTGTGTGTGTGTGAGTGTGTGTGTGTGTGTGTATGTGTGTGTGGGTGTGTCTGTGTGTGTGTGTGTGTGTGAGTGTGTGTCTGTATGTGTGTGTGTAGGTGTTAGCAGGCCGCTGCTACAGGCTACGTTGGAGCGATGCAGGATTCAAACCTGCGACCTCTGAGCTCTGTAACCAGAGAGACTTCACGGCGTCTCTCAGGAACCCGGTGTGGATCGGTCCATGTGGTCTCGTGGATCGGTCCATGTGGTCTCGTGGATCGGTCCATGTGGTCTCGTGGATCGGTCCATGTGGTCTCGTGGATCGGTCCATGTGGTCTCGTGGATCGGTCCATGTGGTCTCGTGGATCGGTCCATGTGGTCTCGTGGATCGGTCCATGTGGTCTCGTGGATCGGCCCATGTGGTCTCGTGGATCGGTCCATGTGGTCTCGTGGTCAGGGCGTCGCAGGTTCAATTCCCCACATGAAGGAGGAACCAGTATCAGATCTCTTTGAGTCTCCTGCTGCCCGAGCGGCTCTTAAACAGGTCAGAATAATAACAACAGGACCTGAACCCAGACCAGCAGGGAGAGGGTCCGTGATCCAGACCTCTGGTCCACGGAGGACTAAAGAAGTCAGACTGTTGTCTTCACACGATTCAAAGGTCAAATCATCACGATATTAAATATTAGAGCATATATAGAGCACTGAGGGACCTGAACCCAGACTGGTTGGATCTAAACCAGTAGACCAGCTGAGTCCCTCCAACAGTTTAAATAGAAGTGAAGCAGACAGGAAATAGAACCATCAGACTCCCACACTGCCGGAGTGTCCTTGAGCCCGACCCTCCTCGTCCCCTCAGACTGGTTTCTGATCATCGACCGTCTGACGTTAAGAAAGATGAAGCGCAGAGACCTCGTCTAATGAGGTCCACACCAGTGTGTGTGTGTGTGTGTGTGTGTGTGTGTGTGTGTGTGTGTGTGTGTGTGTGTGTGTGTGTGTGTGTGTGTGTGTGTGTGTGTGTGTGCTGGTATCTTAATGCGTGATGCCATCAGGGAGCCGGCCAATCAGCAGACAGATTCTTACAGACAGTCGATCTGTATGCAGAACACACTCATCTCTCTCTCACCCGCTCACCCAGGTCTGCAGTGTCTGGAGATGTAGAGAGAGAGAGAGAGAGATGGAGAGAGAGAGAGAGAGAGAGATGGAGAGACAGAGAGAGAGAGAGAGACAGAGAGAGAGAGATGGAGAGACAGAGAGAGAGAGAGAGAGAGAGAGAGAGAGATGGAGAGACAGGGAGAGAGAGAGAGAGAGAGAGAGAGAGACAGAGAGAGAGAGAGAGAGAGAGAGAGAGAGAGAGATGGAGAGACAGGGAGAGAGAGAGAGAGAGAGAGAGAGAGAGAGACAGAGAGAGAGAGAGAGAGAGACAGAGAGAGAGAGAGAGAGAGAGAGAGAGAGAGAGATGGAGAGACAGGGAGAGAGAGAGAGAGAGAGAGAGAGAGAGAGACAGGGAGAGAGAGAGAGAGAGAGAGAGAGATGGAGAGACAGGGAGAGAGAGAGAGGGAGAGAGAGAGAGAGAGAGGAGCGAGAGAAACAGAGACAGAGATGGAGAGACAGAGAGAGAGAGAGAGAGTTCACAGGATTGACATTTTTAAAAGAATGAATGTTGCCGTGCATCGATTGGTCTGAAGAGAAGCTTCATGAGATCAACCGGCCAATTGTTATAAAAACCCTGAAGTGCTTTTAACAACACAGCCGACACACTCGACACAGTTAACAACGTTTAAAAGGAGAAGAGGAGGCTGGAGATCATTTATTTAGGAGCGTCCTGCATTAATAAATGACAGATTAGTTGTGACATGTTGAGAGTCTGTTGTCACTTAAAGCAGGTGATCAAACAGGATCACCGTATCAATATGAATCACTGCGCACTCATAATGAGTGTGTGTGTGTTAATGTATCTCCTAAAATCAGACAAACAGCAGCAGCACGTCTGTTTTCACTCAACTCAGACATCAGAAAACATGTTGGCATTGTATGTTTCTGCAAACACGGATACGTTGAACGTCAACGTTTCTGAACCAAATATTTTGAATACTTTTCATATCAGCTTCATATCACGCTTACAGAAACAAACTGTGGTTGACGTTGTGACACGATTGGTTAGGTTTAGGAAACACAACTACTTGGTTATGGGCAGAAAAACATCATGTTTGTGTTGAAATAATAATGTAATAATGTAATGTAACAACGTAACATAACAATGTAATGTAACAACAGAATGTAACAATGTAACGTAACATAACAACGTAACACCTTAACAATGTAACTTAACAATGTAACTTAACAACGTAACATAACAACGTAACATAACAACGTAACACCTTAACAATGTAACTTAACAACGTAACATAACAACATAACATAACAACGTAACACCTTAACAATGTAACTTAACAACGTAACATAACAACATAACATAACAACGTAACACCTTAACAATTTAACTTAACAATGTAACTTAACAACGTAACATAACAACGTAGCATAACAACGTAACATAACAACGTAACACCTTAACAATGTAACTTAACAATGTAACATAACAACGTAACACCTTAACAATGTAACTTAACAATGTAACATAACAACGTAACACCTTAACAATGCAACTTAACAATGTAACTTAACAACATAACATAACAATGTAACTTAACAACGTAACATAACAACGTAACACCTTAACAATGTAACTTAACAATTTATCTGAACATGTAACGTAGAAAAGTAACACCTTAACGTAACACAGTGACAACCTAACACTGTGACAAAGTAATGTATCGTAACAAAGTAACGTAACAATGTAGCATAACAAGGTAATGTAACAATGTAGTGTAATTTACGCCATAACGTAACAACGTAACACCTTAACACTGCAGCAAAGTGACGTAACAAAGTGACGTAACACTGTAGCGTAATTGACACTGTAATGTAACAACGTAACAACGTAACAACGTAGCATAGTAACGTAACAAAGTAACGTAACAATGTTAACCCATAGAGCAGCCTTAGAGAACATCAGATCAGGTTTTTAGTCTGTAAAATCTTATGAAACTGAACTTTCTAAAGCTTCAGTCTGTTGTTCTTTCTGTCTCTGGTTCTTGGAGTCAGTCTGCACCAGAAGATGGACCAGAGGTCAAAGACGTCAACCACCAACACAGGGACGCGCCTTCGATTCCCGCTTAAGGTACGCCACACAGGAGAGAATGTGATGACTGTGAATGTGGGTTCAAACCAACAACTAAAAATGTCAAACGTCGTTTGCGATTTCAACTTGCAAATTTCAGAATTTCACCGTGTACCAAATCTTTTTAGTTTAAAAAAAATAACATTAAAAGGTAACTACGCTTTAATTTGTATCTTGAAGAACCTGATGTTTTTAATTAAAATGCAAATTTGACAAATTAATGGTTTGTAAAAACTGTTCCCCATCAGGACCTGAATCCAGACCAATCATTTTGTTGTTGAGCTTCTTGAGCTGCTTGTCTCTGATTTACAAGTAAAACCAGATCCAAGTGTCCTGTGTCCTAGATGGTCTACTGGTCAGGAGTCCTGGTTTAGGTCCAGGTGGTCTGGGTTTGATTCCCAGTTGAAGAAGTTCTTTTTCTAACCAGTAGATGAAGAAAATGTTTGAATTTACATCTTCTCTGATACCAAACCTGCTTCTGAACCAGCAGAGCTACAACATACAGTCCAGAAGTTCTGGGGCCAGCTCCTAAAGGTCTGGGGGCCAGCTCCTGAAGGTCTGGGGCCAACTCCTAAAGGTCTGGGGTCCAGTTCCTGAAGGTCTGGGGCCAGCTCCTAAAGGTCTGGGGTCCAGTTCCTGAAGGTCTGGGGCCAGCTCCTAAAGGTCTGGGGTCCAGTTCCTGAAGGTCTGGGGCCAGCTCCTAAAGGTCTGGGGTCCAGTTCCTGAAGGTCTGGGGCCAGCTCCTAAAGGTCTGGGGGCCAGCTCCTGAAGGAGAACATGTTCCATCCAGAAGACAGAAGACAAGCTATTTCTATCTGAAATAGAATAAAGAATCCATTATTCATGTCGGAGGAGCCTGGAGGAGCTCATTAAACTCTGCAAACGCAGAAGACAGCTTCTTATTAAATGTGTCTCTGCTCAGCGAGACGAGGCGTCCTCGCTTTGATGTGATGGAGCGAAGACGAGTTCAGCTCTCAGCCAACAGAAGGATTCATCTAAAGAGAGGAAAGACTCCACTTCTACCAGCCTGTATGGAGGACAAAGACAGCTAACTACAATATATAAATACTGTCACTATATTAATTTATGGAGGACAAAGACAGCTAACTACAATATATAAATACTGTCACTATATTAATGTATGGAGGACAAAGACAGTTAACTACAATATATAAATACTGTCACTATATTAATTTATGGAGGACAAAGACAGCTAACTACAATATATAAATACTGTCACTATATTAATTTATGGAGGACAAAGACAGCTAACTACAATATATAAATACTGTCACTATATTAATGTATGGAGGACAAAGGAGATGTGGTGTTAAGGCTCTCAGAATCAGTAATCTCTTTTAAATCACTTCTTAAAACACATTTTTACAGACTGGCTTTTATGTGATGTTGTCGCTTTTCTGTTTTATTTCTGTTACATTTTTATTTGTTGATTTTACCAAATTATTTTACTAAATATAAATTATTACATATATATTATTGTATTTATTTCTTAGTTTATTTTCATAGACGACGATGGTGATACTGGTTTCCCTCCAAAATAAAAGCTCTTCTTTTATCTCTACAATGGCTTCATTGAAACCCTGAGGAACGAGGAGTTAAACGTTCTTCCTGTTTGACGTGTCTCTTCCTGACATCATCGGTGAGTCATGATGACATCAGCAGCTCCTCCATGACTCACACAGGTGTGGAGTTTAACGAGGGACAAACAGGTGTGAACCTCAGCTGATGGTCTGAAGACGAGTACAGACGTGTTCATCAAGACTGTTTCTCTTCATGTCAGAGCAGGTTAAACATTTCCAATGAATAGAACCATCATTAAAGGTATTGATTACACCTGTGATTTACCTGCTCTGATGGCAAGGGAAGGTAAGTTAAGGTAAGCTAAGTTAAGTTAAGTTAAG
Source organism: Leptoclinus maculatus (assembly GCA_032191485.1). Lineage (NCBI taxonomy): Eukaryota > Metazoa > Chordata > Actinopteri > Perciformes > Stichaeidae > Leptoclinus > Leptoclinus maculatus. The sequence continues at coordinate 39,801 of JAVDOI010000107.1, read as the reverse complement.
TTAAGTTAAGTTAAGTTAAGTTAAGTTAAGTTAAGGTATGGTAAGTGAAGTTAAGGTAAGGTGTTAAGTTAAGGTATGGTGTTAAGTTAAGTTAAGGTAAGGTGGTAAGTTAAGGTAAGGTGGTAAGTTAAGGTAAGGTGGTAAGTTAAGTTAAGGTGGTAAGTTAAGTTAAGGTGGTAAGTTAAGGTAAGGTGTTAAGTTAAGGTAAGGTGGTAAGTTAAGGTAAGGTGTTAAGTTAAGGTAAGGTGGTAAGTTAAGGTAAGGTGTTAAGTTAAGGTAAGGTGGTAAGTTAAGGTAAGGTGGTAAGTTAAGTTAAGGTGGTAAGTTAAGGTAAGGTGTTAAGTTAAGGTAAGGTGGTAAGTTAAGGTAAGGTGTTAAGTTAAGGTAAGGTGGTAAGTTAAGGTAAGGTGGTAAGTTAAGTTAAGGTGGTAAGTTAAGGTAAGGTGTTAAGTTAAGGTAAGGTGGTAAGTTAAGTTAAGTTAAATAGCCACAATCCTCAACTGCTGGTCACCAAGGAGACCATCGTGGAAGCGTGACGCGAGGCTCATACGAAACGTATAAAAACCACGTTCCTCAGTTACGTTTCCAAGGAAGCATATTTTCCGATCTTCACGTTTCAGAGTCATCGTTGACGTACTTTTACTTCAAACCTAACAAACGTATCAAATCTGATGTTTAAAACGTGTGACGTAATCTGAAAGAGAAAATCCTTGAGTCGTTGAGAGGAAGCCTCTGAACGTGATGCATTCTGGGAGTCGTAGTTTTGTTTATACATTTACATTTTCTAACACAGCTGCTCCTGTTTTGTTCTGATCATTTTAAATGTTCTGTGAGAACACAAAGCAGATGAAGAAGAACTCCTGAGACGAGCGGCTGAAAGAAATAAAAACCACAGAGGAAGTTTTTATCTTTAAGTGAGGCAGTAAAACTCTTTTAAATGTCCAGGTTACAGTCACGCACAGAGGTCTGCTGGGAGATATTTTCTGTTGGCCGTATGTCTGCAGTTAAGCTTTACGACGCTGCGCTGATAAACTGACATTAACACACACACACACACACACACTCACACACACACACACACTCACACACACACACACACACACACACACACACACACACACACACACACACACACACACACACACACACACACACACAGTATTCAGATGGACGACAGCAGCAGCTGCTGTGATGACAGATATATGACAGCTGCAATAAAAGTGGAAAATGCCAGATTAAGTGATATTTTATATGATGTCGTTAATTTAAAAAAGGTCAGTGGAAAAGTTATTTATTGGACAGAAGAACGAGGAGGCAGTTACATTACAGAGAGAGCTTAAAGCTCCTCAGTTAACCGTGTTCTGTGTAGAGAGACTTTAGTTCTAAAGTGCTTCACAGTAAAACATCCGACAAAGTCTAAATAATAAAACCAAGAGAACAGATACCATTATATATGATAGATACGAGAGAATGAAATCATGAATACAATTAAATAAAACATTTCCAAGCAGAAGCCAGGATGGAAGAGGTTTTCATGCAGATCCTGGTTTCCTGAAGCGGACCTCGGTCCAGCGATCCGGTCGGCTCGTTTAAAACTCTCTGATGTCGAGTCTGATGATTGAGACCGGACCTCGGCTCCCAGGGTGCACCTGTGCAGCTCTTAGATCGACAGGGAGATGCCCCGAGAGGTGTGTGAGGAGCTTAAAAGTCGGCACGTCCATCCTCTGGGCCGCTTTAACACAACAACAACAAGCTGAAAGCTGATTGGTCGATCAGTTTAACTTCTTTATCATAGACTGGAAAATAAAAACTATTAGTTGTTAAAAAAGATACATTTTAGAATTAAGAGGCTGGAAAGTCTGTTTTAGATTCCTACCAAATCAAAGCCAGTTTTGTAAAGTTGTGGCACAGATGTTGACTTTAAAACAAGAACCCAGAACCTTCAATCAATCAATCAATCAATCAATCAATCAGATCCTAACACTTAAATCCTAACACTCCTAAATTGTAACTACCTGGAGGAAGATCTTTATTGAAACCGATCCAAACACTTGTGATTCACACTAAAGGGGCTAAAACCTCCAAAAGCAACAGCGTGGTCCTTTAAACACACCGGACCCTCAGTCAGCAGGTTCTTTATGAGATGCCAGAGACAGGAAGTGACTCGTCAGGGCTGAGATCAATGCCTCCGAGTCTGGTCTCAGGTTGGATGTGGTCTCACCTTCATTCTTTTCAGCTCTGCAGCCCGACAGAAAAAAATCAATCCGGTCATCTCAGGTCTCTGCAGCCCGACGGGTCGATCGGACGGTAAAATGATGACATCATCGTTGTGGATGAGCAGTAGCTCGGTTTGAACAAATCACTCTCACAGCATTTCAAAGCTGCAAGTAGTGAGTGTGATTCACCACGATGTCAGTTTATATGTAAGCAGTCAGAATGTGACGGTGGCCGCTGAATAAATGGACACGGATCAATAGTTCCAGTCCTGCAGGCAGCAGGGACGAATAAACAGGAACACGGCTGCAGCTGGTTAATAAAGGAAACAACAGATCGATGGGACGGTTTACACCGAGACAACTTTTAAAACAGACAAAAACCTGCCAGAGAAACTTCTGGGGAAGATCGTGAGGAAAAAAGCGTCACAGGTTTGATTCCCTTAACCCACAAACTACAGTTCATCAAACGGACTCTTAAGATGAACACAATAATTACAGCCTGGTACAAAACACGGTTTTAATTTCTCTTTAGTTAATATCCCCATTTATGACATCTGTTTAAATAACTCACTTGTTTGAATTATATCAAGGCTTAAAGTTATGCATAGTTAAGGGCGTGGCCTCTTTGAGTGACAGGTGGGTATGGTCTCAGCCGCTAGCGTTCTGCTAGGTGTCACCTCGGCTGAGTCCCTCAGCTTAACCTTGTGGTCTTGTTCATGGTGTTGGTGCTAATATTGGACATATAATAAGTCTTGCTGTGTGGATTAATTGTACGCAGAGCTTCCTGCTGCCCAATGCACGGCCGTTGGACGATGGACTGCCGCTGGAGGAGCTGTAAGTTCTGTTTCTGTCGGACTGGGAGTAACCTCCAGGTTGTGGGTTCGTTGCAGAGACTGAAACACGCTTCTGTCTCCTGACCAATACGAACACGTGACGGTGTCGTTCGGCTGATCGGGGTTTGAAGGTTTGATGGTTTGATGGCGGAGCAGATGGAACAGATTGTTGGAATCTGCAGGTCGTCCTCCGTGTGGTTAAAACTCCCATCAGTGTGTGTGAGGACAGATGTTGGTGATGCTTCTGTCCGTCCGCTTCATCCATTATCACAGAAACTGTTCCAGCCTGCTGTTTGGACGACGTCCAACACGTCGTTATCAGCAACACGCTCCTCGTCCCGTCTGTTGTTAAAGACTTCACCTCCAGAAATATGAACTTTAACTACTTTGACTAAAGTCGAGTATCTGAGCACTTTAGTTTTCAGAGCTTCGTGTGTCTCTGTGTCAGACTGTTACTGACTCCTCAGACCTGAAGCGGACTGATGAAGACTACGTTCCACCTCAGACCCACCAGGAGATAACGACAGCGAAGCATCAATCTGCTCACACAGAAAAGGTCAGACGTCTAAATGTTGAGGAGACAGAAGTGAAAGACACGGCAGCTCGTCTCCGATTGGTCGGGAGGAACGGCGGTGATTAATGTAACCTCGGCTCCGTGCTGCAGCTCTGAGAGCCTCTTACTTAAAGAGGGGCTTCATGTCATCACAGGAAGGTCGTCTAGATTACATGTAACTTACTAAACTATCTTTAAGGGTCTTTCTGAGGCTTCACATGACCATCACCCTACACTGGGCATACCGTACCGGTGTGAACAGGAAGCAGATTATTTGCTTCAGTATTATTGTACTTCCTATAATAAAAGACACATCAGTTTTACTCTCAATAAATAAGTAAAATAACAGTTACAAATCTAATTTCTTCAGGATTATGGGTCAATAAATGTGGTCAGAAGCAGCATTATATTTACGTTCCTGTACAGTTTCTTTGTGAACTTCACAATAGTTGTGCAGAACGAAATAAGCATTAAAAAGGCTTAAGTAGTGCGGACGCTAGGCGTAGCTCAACTTAGTGGTGTGGATGTAGACCCGACCCAGGACCCGGGATTTCAAATATATATATATGTATTATTTTATACCATATATCACCATATTTCATCTCTATGTAAAGTTGGAGCAGAGCAGAAAAGTCCAACCTGACTAAAAGCTCCGTCATCCTGCGAGACGCTACGACGTCCAATCAAATAGATCCAAGCAGACGTTTCTGGATGTTTTTTTAACGGGAACACAAGGAAAGATAGAAAACAGTTTGTGTTCCTGTGTTAAACAGACATAATAATAACTATGAACCACAGCCACAAATGTTGGTCCGACAGAAAACAACAGAAAACAGACAGTATTGTGTTTATTACACACAACAATGCGTGAGTAAAAACAAACGGGTAAATATACATTCATGGTCCTAAATGAGGTTATTTTAGGACCCTGATTGTTTCTCTCAGCTGTCTGCCGCTCAAACAGAACAAACGAGTGAAATCATATTCAGACTTCTTCATGCTGGTGTGTTTTCTTTCTCTCTTTTCTCTCTTTTCTCTCGCTGTGTTTGCTTCGCTCTGCTTTCTCATGCTAATCTCTGCATTGAGGCTCTGCAGAGTCGGCGGCTGCAGCTGCCTGCTGCTTTATCACCGCTCCTCCACACCTCCTCTCTGATGAATCTCTTCTGTTTGTCAGCGGCCGTCGGCCCTATAATCAGGTTAAAGAGCCCGGGACCTCTGGGGGGGGGGCCCCAGAGTCCGACCCCGACTGCTGCTGCTGTCGGCTGGAAGATCAAGAACCCAGAACCCAATTTCACAGCCTCAAACAGACGAGGAGTCACTGAGCACCCATTCGTTGCTTATTCCTTCACTACTTATATATATATATCATCATTTTGATATCTGTCCTGCTTTCTTTCTTTTTACCTGCCTTCACTATCTCTGTCTTTTCTTACTTTTCTTTTCTCTATAAACAGTGATAATCTCATTTAAAGACTCAGAGATTCAACTGGTCCATCAGGTCCTGTTCTCCTTTTTATTCAAAGGAACAGAACTTGTGGATAAAAATCAGGGGTTCCCCAAGGAGCAATTGCTGGACCGCTACTTTTATTAATACATATTAATACATATTAATACATATTAATACATGGTGCCATTGTTTGGTAGAGGTTTGACCTTTTTTTGTTGAATGAAGAGAAAAACATGTAAATTCTCAGCAGAATTATTGAAGATATTTCATTCTGGTGTGAAGTACCGAAAGTAAAATGTATCAGAGTTGAATTTGATAACCAGCACTGCTCAGGTGATCTAACTGGTTTGTAGACTTCACTATTCGAATGGTTCATGTTTACGAATAAATCAATGCGATCACTGCAATCTGCAAAGTAAATCTGTGTGAATCTTTTGGATGAAGTTCAACTTTGAATTTGTTCCGTTGACCAAAGAAAAACTCTGGAGCGAACAGACACTCGGAGAGGACAAGATGGAGGAAGCTATTGTAGCTTCTTAGCTGTCAAATAAAATGTTATGCCAGAGTATAAAATGCTCTTTAATAAACAGTGTGAAATTATATTCTGGTAAATTAGCTAGATTACTAATAAACAGAAGTGTAAACTCCACAACAGAGGCGTGGCTTTCATTGATGATCAGCTAACTGACAGCGAGCTAGCCATCGCCGACTAGCATTAGCATGTTCAAGGCTAACTAGCATGTCAACGGTTAGCCCGGCGAATACAGTATTTTACCACCAATGTGCAGGAGCATGATGACATCACTGCAAATCAATACATTTCATTCCTTTGAATTTAGCTGCTAATGCTAATTACTTAAACTAATTATCTACGGACTTCCAGAACATAACAAAGCCCTTAAACTTTATAATTTGTCTTTTGTTTTATTGAGCGGAGCTCAGGCGGCGTCTTCGATGGATGACGAGCCACGTGGCTAATAAACGCTCGGCTGCTCCTCTCCATTACGAATGACTCTGTGAATGTGTAATAACACCGAACCGGGGCCGGGGGGGCGGTGAGCTAACAAACACCAGACCAGCAGACAGCAGTATGTCACATGTGTTATTATTTTACAATTAGTTCATTCATTTATTTTATTGGTGCAGGGAGAATGTTTAATAACGAGGCTGTCTGAGGAGGGGGAGGACAAAGAGGCGATAATGAACACGATGCTGCTCCTGAATAGACTCTTAATGAACTCAATGAGGATCATTAACACGTTCATTCAGGGTTCACATGTGTGTTTCTGAGATAAAGGAGCTGAATGTTCACCTCAATAACACGCATTGAACTGAATTAATGACATTTATTCAGCGGCGCCGAAGGTTCAGACAGAGTCGGTCGAGCTGCTGAACTCAGAGTCTCATGAATCAAAAAGATTTACTGGAATGGAGCCAACATTTGTGTTAAAAATGTTACGAAATGTTTCCACCCATTCGATGAAGTATCCTGAAGTACTGCCCGGCGAAACTGATTATAAACGCTCAGTTTTAGGGGAGAAACTCCCTCGAGAGGCAAATCTACTTCTGTTTATTATATATTTCAGAGGTTCAACCTTGTCAACTGAATAATTCTGGTGGTAATATTTTTTTTTTATTTTTATTTTTTTGTCAACAAATCCCATGAAAAGATCAATACAAACAACGGTTCATTCATCTCATTGGTTTGAACTTCAAATTCAAACGACACCAAGTCTGTCATGGTCGAGGATGATGATTATGATGAAGATGATGATGAAGGTGGAGCTTGTCACGCTGCTGGCGTCATGGCGACCAAGCTGCCTGGCTGACTGCAGCCTGTCAGCCAGGCAGCATGTCAGCATCGCTAATGGCTTTTATTGGAAACGGTGACCTTAGACCCCGAGTAGTGGCCCTTCACACAGCAGATGGAGCTCAACACACACAGACACACACAGACACACACACACAAACACACGCACACACACACACACAGTCGTGTTTGAAGTCTCAGACAAACCTTAAACCAGGTCTTCACCCTAAAAGAATTCACGTTGTGGGGACCATCTTCATGTTGTCCCCTAAAGGAGGACGGTCCCCACAAAGTGACGGTATAAACACACACACACACACACTCCTGATCTGCTGAGTGTGTTTTCACTGTTTCAAGCTTTTCTTAAATTCTCCATTGTTTTGCTGCCTGGAGGCTCAAACATCGAGCGTTCTGATTGGCTGAGACAATCCTCAGTGGGCGGAGCCAAATATCTTAAATACAAAAACAAGTTATGATTGAAACATTTTGAGACTCGATGCTGGTCGTCAGTAAACAGTCAAATTAAGCTCTTTATTTAAACATATATTTATATATTTATTCATAAATTAAAACCACAGATTTATATCATCCAACTCTGCATAATGAGCACTTCTACTGTTGTACTTATAGTGTATTCTAATAATAATACTAGTACTTTTACTTGATTTTTACACTGTAGTACTACTAGTTTTAATGAGGTAGGAGGAAGAGGAGGAGGAAGAAGAAGAGGAGGAGGAGGATGCTGAGGAAAACCTTAAGAGACCTTCTCCCCTCCTCCTCCCTCCTCCCTCCTCCCTCCTCCTTCCTCCCTCCTCCCTCCTCCTCCCCTCCCTCCTCCTCCTCTCCTCCCTCCTCCCTCCTCCTCCTCCTCCTCCCTCCTCCCTCCCTCCTCCTCCTCCCTCTCTCTCTCTCTGGACCCTCACCATCTGCCACAGCTGTCCCTCCTCCTCCTCTCCTCCCTCCTCCTCCCTCCTCCCTCCTCCTCTCCTCCCTCCTCCTCTCCTCCTCCTCTCCTCCCTCCTCCTCCTCCTCCTCCTCCCTCCTCCTCCTCCTCCCTCCTCCTCCTCCCTCCTCCTCCCTCCCTCCTCCTCCCTCTCTCTCTCTCTGGACCCTCACCATCTGCCACAGCTGTCCCTCCTCCTCTCCTCCTCTCCTCCTCCTCCTCCTCCTCCTCTCCTCCCTCCTCCTCCCTCCTCCCTCCTCCTCCTCCTCCTCCTCCTCCTCCTCCTCCTCCTCCTCCTCCCTCCTCCTCCTCCCTCTCTCTCTCTCTGGACCCTCACCATCTGCCACAGCTGTCCCTCGTCCTAACCGCCACTCTAATTGACAATGAACCCGAAGGCGCGGTGATAATTACAGCCGGCCGCTTGGCAACTTCTCCGGGTTTCAATTCCTCCTTTTCAGGATTCATCAGACCCCATCTGCTCCCCCCCCCCCCCCCCCCCCCCCCTTGTGTTGGTGCTTATTAGTGAGCCTGTAACCCTCAGAGGAGAAGACGCCTCGAGCAGAAAGACTCAGAAACAGAGTCGAAGATAAAGAAAAGACTGCAGCTTCTCCTCCTCCTCTTCCTCCTCTTCTTCCTCTTCTTCCTTCTTCTCTTCCTCCTCTTCCTCCTCTTCTTCCTCTTCCTCCTCCTCTTCTTCCTTCTCCTCCTCTTCCTCCTCCTCCTCTTCTTCCTCTTCTTCCTCTTCTTCCTTCTCCTCCTCTTCCTCCTCCTCCTCTTCTTCCTCTTCTTCCTTCTTCTCTTCCTCCTCTTCTTCCTCTTCCTCCTCCTCTTCTTCCTTCTCCTCTTCTTCCTCTTCCTCCTCCTCTTCTTCCTTCTCCTTCTCTTTCTCCTCTTCTTCCTCCTCTTCTTCCTTCTCCTTCTCTTTCTCCTCCTCTTCCTCCTCTTCTTCCTCTTCCTCCTCCTCCTCCTCTTCTTCCTCTTCTTCCTCTTCTTCCTCCGTTTCTTCTCCTTTAACAATCAGAGCAGTGATATTAGAAACAGACAAAGATTTATTTTCATTTCTGTTAAATAAGTGTTCTTCTCATTTTTTAATAATAGTATTAAAGTGATGAAGATGTTTCTTTAGAACTGTTCTTCATCAGACACAATTTCTCCTTTTTTAAAGCAGATCAGCTGTTTCATAACTTTAATAAACTAATCATGAATTGATAAAACAGAAGCATGAAAGTCTATTCAGACAGCATGTTTTATTAATATTAACACTTCTTTATTTATACGAGCTTTCTTTAATGTTTGTGTTTATTCAGAGTGTCTCTGGATGGTGGATCTCCTCAGGGACGAGGAGGAGGAGGAGGAGGAAGGACAGCTTCTCTGGCCTAAATCCCCTGCCCCCCCTCCCCCCTCCCCCTCCCCCTTTCACTATAATGGAGAGGGTCCCACAGAGAGATAGTGATGGTAAAGCAGAGGGGGAGGGGTCCGACAGCTTGGTCTCTGTTTGTGTCTTTAGAAGAAACAGCTGCTCTGCTCTCAGACTGAGCTTCACGTCTAGTCTGGACATTTAGATATGAACCAGAACTCAGTAAGACGGGAGACCGCCTGATGGTGGCGCTAGAGGAGAGGTCACACGCTCATTTAAATTACATGGAAATATAGGAAAAGGTCGGAGAGTTTCACAAAAATCTGAGCCTGAATCTTAAACTCTGGTCTGTCCCCAGTTAAACCCTGGTCTAGGCCCAGTTAAACCCTGGTCTGGCCCCAGTTAAACCCTGGTCTAGGCCCAGTTAAACCCTGTCCTAGCCCCAGTTAAACCCTGATCTAGGCTCAGTTAAACCATGGTCTGGCCCCAGTTAAACCCTGGTCTGTCCCCAGTTAAACCCTGGTCTAGGCCCAGTTAAACCCTGGTCTGGCCCCAGTTAAACCCTGTCCTAGCCCCAGTTAAACCCTGATCTAGGCTCAGTTAAACCCTGGTCTGGCCCCAGTTAAACTCTGGTCTAGCCCCAGTTAAACCCTGATCTAGGCTCAGTTAAACCCTGGTCTGGCCCCAGTTAAACTCTGGTCTAGGCCCAGTTAAACCCTGGTCTGGCCCCAGTTAAACTCTGGTCTAGGCCCAGTTAAACCCTGGTCTGGCCCCAGTTAAACCCTGGTCTAGGCCCAGTTAAACCCTGATCTAGGCTCAGTTAAACCCTGGTCTGGCCCCAGTTAAACCCTGGTCTAGGCCCAGTTAAACCCTGATCTAGGCCCAGTTAAACCCTGGTCTGGCCCCAGTTAAACCCTGGTCTAGGCCCAGTTAAACCCTGGTCGGTCCCTAGTCTGTACCCTGGGTAAGGCACTACAATTACATGAAAGGAGGAACATCTTGTTGCCCTAAAGAACTCCTCCTGTCATACATTCATGTGTCAGTTTGGTTTGATATATTTAAATCCCCCCCCCCCCCCCCCTCCCCTTTCCTCCTCCACTTAAAACTGACATGTCGCCTCCTAATTTGCGCCTCCAAAAATATTCCATCTTGTCTCCGCTCAGCAGCAGGATATTGATTATATTTCCCCTCTTTGTACGGTGGTTGCGGTCGCTGCATGTTGCTGGTTAATTACAGCAGAAATGGATTCAGACTCATCTGGAAACCTCCGGGAGCCGTTTCAGCTTTGACAGCTTCTGTTTGGAGGCTGTCAGAGTCTTATTCAAACAGACACCTTTGTGAATATTCAGAGACAACGGAGAGAGAGTCTGGTGGCACATTGTTGTCTTGTGCTCTGATGTTTCAGATGGACACCTTGTGTTTCGCCTAGCTTAGCACTAACACTGGAAGCAGGGGGAAACTGTTAGCGTAGTTCAATCAAGAGAGAATAAAATCCGACAAGTATGATTCACATGTTAGCTGACAAGCTACCCGGTAGTCACCTTGAAGCTAAAGCTAAGATAACTAGGGTAATTAAGTTTATTGGACACCAGTATGTCTTTTATATATATATTAGTGCTGGGCAACGATTACAATTTGTAATCGCGATTAATCGCATTATGCGCAAAATTCAATAATGAATTAAAAAGTAGTGTATTGTGCACTTTTATTTTAAAAGTACTGCTATATGAACAAAAGGGCAATAACATTTGGTTTGCAAACACTTTAAACAAATAAGGTTATTTTTAACAGCAGTATTCCCTTTACACAGTAGCAGTTATAACATAGTTATAATGAAGAGACACACACAGCTGTTCACCGCTCGCTGCCCGGTTCTTGTGTTAAAAATATCCGCTTAATAATAATAAAAAAAACTGCGTTAACGCGCGATAATATAATTTTCGGCATAATTCATTAATTAATGCGTTAACGAGATAATAACTCGTTAACTTGCCCAGCACTAATATATATATATACACATATATGAGGAGTGATGCTGTTCCCGTCATCGTCAGACGTTAGTTCCACTCCTTTATTAATAAATCTGTGAGAGATATAACGGTGTCGTCTGCATACAGCATGTTTCGCTCCACATCTCCATAAAACATCGATCCATAAACGTGACATTCTTCCAGATGTCTGCTCGTATTATACAGATTATAATGCAGACAAAAACACAACCTGTAAAGTGTTTTAAATTGTAACAGATTCGATTAACAATAACAAACACTTCCTCCAATCACAGAGAGGAGAGAGAGAAGTTGTTGACTGGACGCTTCATCGAACCTGAACCTGAATGATAGAAGGTTCAACTTCCTGTCTGAGACGAAGACAGACAGACAGACAGACAGGTTTGTCCCTACTGTTGGACAGACAGACAGATACACAGACAGACAGAGGGTCTACATAATAAATTGCTGTTCAGGGGTGGGGGGGGACTCCCCCACTGGTGAGGGGGGAGGGGCGACACTCCCAGCATGCCTCTGAAAGGGGTCACATGACCCTTTTGATGGCGATGCATTAAGTGAAGCATCAGAGGAGAAAAGTCTCAGAGAAACTGGAGACAGAAGGTGGTGGAGTCGTGTTTCCATCAGAAGAAGAACAAGAAGAAGAAGGAGAAGAAGTAGAAGAAGTATAGTCTAGAGTTACTGTTGGAACATCGGCTGAACTAATGACAGTTTACATCTCTTCAATCAATATAATATAATATAAAATAAAATAATAAAGTATACATGTGTATATATATACATGTATATATATATATATACACATGTGGGAGCAGACATAATGAGAAATATGAAGAAAAGCAGAGAATTTGTTGGCTGCTGTGATTATTCTGAATGTGGTTGCTGGTTAAAGTTCACATTAAATCTGATGTATTGTGTAGTTGTGTTTAGTAGTTAACACCAGAATGATGTCGTTAGTCGAACTAAAGTCCTAACAAGTCAATATTAAAGTTGTGATGTTATCCCTCTTTCTCAACAATGCACATTATCTCTATCTTAATATTTAGTTAACTTTACACTTTTAGAGTTCACGCGTCAAAACGTCCCAAAACCAGATTGAACCATGTGACCTCCCACTCACCAGATGTGTGTACAGCTCCTTTCACAGGTCAGAGGTCAGAGCCTCATTAGGTCTTCAGTAAACAGACCTGAGGACAGTTGAAGGTGTAGCTCCTCCAGGTGTTTCAGGAACAGGAAGTCTCACCTGGAGCTCACCTTCCATGTTCCTCCATCAGTCTGTTCTCTCTCGTAGCTCTACTGGAGGCTGAAGTCTGTCTACTGGAGAGCGTTTATGCTTTTGTTCCTTTATAGTTCATGTGTGAACAAAATAAGCTTTAATAAGAAAAGTTCTCAGTTTTGTGTCCGTCGTCCTCAAAGCCTCAAACCGTGACTTCAGACGTCCGCTCCGTAGGTTTGATACCTCCGCTGGACACGCTGCTCACTGACCGCTCCAATAACAGCTGCTTCCTCCTCATGAAGACAGTAGAATTATTATGAAATGTAGAATGTAACTGAACAACAGCTGCTAGTAAAGACAACACATCTGTACAGATGTTATCTGTTCAGGAACGTTTGTTCCAGGATGAAGGAGGATGAGGATCAATAAAACAACCATAAAGATCAGCAGAGTGACATCATCATGAAGATGACTTCACTTTATAGTGACTCATGTAAGTGACTTCATCCTCCCAAAACACACACACACACACACACACACACACACACACACACACACTGTGTCAGCCAATCAGCTGTGAGTCTTTTCATATGCGAGCTAACAGCTGATAACATCTTCCCTGCTTCCCTGCTGCTCTGCACATGAATGCATCACACACACACACACACACACACACACACACACACACACATACACACACAGGGATTATCTCACCTTGTTGTGAATTCAAAGTTGCTGCAGAAAAAACCTTAAATATCCTGAACAGCTTCGACTGGATCACTTCACGTGTTCTCTGAAAGATGTTTAGTTTCTTCACGTGTTCTCTGACAGATGTTCAGCTTATTCACGTGTTCTCTGACAGATGTTTAGTTTATTCACGTGTTCTCTGACAGATGTTTAGTTTATTCACGTGTTCTCTGACAGATGTTTAGTTTCTTCACGTGTTCTCTGACAGATGTTTAGTTTCTTCACATGTTCTCTGACAGATGTTCAGCTTCTTCACGTGTTCTCTGACAGATGTTCAGTTTCTTCACGTGTTCTCTGACAGATGTTCAGCTTCTTCACGTGTTCTCTGACAGATGTTCAGCTTATTCACGTGTTCTCTGACAGATGTTTAGTTTCTTCACATGTTCTCTGACAGATGTTCAGTTTCTTCACATGTTCTCTGACAGATGTTTAGTTTCTTCACATGTTCTCTGACAGATGTTCAGTTTCTTCACATGTTCTCTGACAGATGTTTAGTTTATTCACGTGTTCTCTGACAGATGTTTAGTTTATTCACGTGTTCTCTGACAGATGTTTAGTTTATTCACGTGTTCTCTGACAGATGTTCAGCTTCTTCACATGTTCTCTGACAGATGTTTAGTTTCTTCACGTGTTCTCTGACAGATGTTTAGTTTATTCACGTGTTCTCTGACAGATGTTCAGCTTCTTCACATGTTCTCTGACAGATGTTTAGTTTATTCACGTGTTCTCTGACAGATGTTTAGTTTATTCACGTGTTCTCTGACAGATGTTCAGCTTCTTCACATGTTCTCTGACAGATGTTTAGTTTATTCACGTGTTCTCTGACAGATGTTTAGTTTATTCACATGTTCTCTGACAGATGTTCAGTTTCTTCACATGTTCTCTGAAAGATGTTCAGTTTATTCACATGTTCTCTGACAGATGTTTAGTTTATTCACGTGTTCTCTGACAGATGTTTAGTTTATTCACGTGTTCTCTGACAGATGTTCAGCTTCTTCACGTGTTCTCTGACAGATGTTTAGTTTCTTCACGTGTTCTCTGACAGATGTTCAGCTTCTTCACATGTTCTCTGACAGATGTTTAGTTTCTTCACATGTTCTCTGACAGATGTTCTCTGACAGATGTTCAGCTTCTTCACATGTTTTTACTTCATGGTATTAGTACTTTTACTGTAGCACAGGATTCCTACAGTTTGTTTTTAGTACTTTCACTTAATATTTACTGATGATTAACATTATGAACATTATTGCATCTGGAAGCAGTAAATGTCCACCGACTTCCTGCTCAGACATGTTTCCAGTGTTTCCTTCATTAATCATTATCAATCAATCAATCCATTAATCAGTCAACTTCTTCTCCTCCGTATTAACAGGACCTGTGTTTCTGTTGTAGAAGAAGAAGAAGAAGAAGGTTTCTCTCTCTCAGTCTGGATAAAAAGGATCGGTGTTGAGGTTATGAAGCCGTTTCTCTCTGGTATTGATCGCTGAGAGAATCAATGCTCAGAGGTTGAACTGATCAGGTGATCATATGAGTATGAATAATCTCATAATAACGTGATAACACTGTTTACAGGTCAGACACAGAGATGGTGGTGTTGGTTGGACAGATGAAGGACATTATTGATCAGAAGAAATCCTCATTAAACATCTGGATCATATGATACATTTCCTTTTTATTTCTTCCCTTAGTTCTACTTTTACACACTTTGTTCTATTGTATCGTTTACGTTCTATTCTCTTCTGTATCGCGTATCTTTATTGATTTTAAACATCCTTTTGTTTGCAAAACTGGAGCTGCATCTTTCAAGTCTCTTCATATTCTATTCCAACTTAAAGCTCCAGTGTTCATCATGTTGGATCTAAATACTCATAACTGTGTTTTCATTCGTGTATAATGACCTGAAACTAAGAATCCTTCTGGTTCTGTTGTTTAGAATGAGTCCTTCACATCTGTTTCATCTCATATGCTTCATGAGATGAAACTGAAACATTCAGTGGACTTTATCATTGTGTAACACAAGAAAAAGAAAGAACATCTTCAAACCCTCTTGAAGAAACATCCTGTTTTCTTAAATGTAGTTGAATACGAGACTCAGTCACACTGTTGCAGTAAAAGCTCTTTATTTGAGGAGGGTTTAGGTGTTGATGCAAATCCATCCCCCCCCCCAAACACGCCCCGTCTCCTTACACATGTTAAATGGGGATGGGGGGGGGGGGGGGTAGAGAGGTGCTCTGGGATTTTAATGCTATAAACAGAATAACAAACTACAAACACAGGTAACTGATGACTGATGGAGATGGACCTGTTTTATAATCCAGAGTAACTTGCCTCTATGATTTCCTCACAGTGAAAAACATCCTAAAAGTATAATTATAATAATAATACGCATAATATACATCGATACAGTGGTGGGCCGTCAGGGCCTGCAAAGCCTTCTCTGCTGGCCTAAACAGAATCACAAAGTTATAGCTATTTTATAATTTAATAATTTTTCTTAAATACACTACATGTATTATAATTTATAAATTATTTTCCCCATTATCTTATTTTCTCATTGCACAGCTACTGTCTTCCTCAGTTGCTCTGCTTCCAGTGCAGCTTGTTTTAAGTAGAGCTTTTATCCAATCAGATTTCACCTCTGTGTCTCTAGGTAGAAGAGAGGCCCGAGGCCTGCAGACTCACAAGTGAATCCATGTGCAGTTTAAGTGAATGGGGACGATATTGTTGATTGTCATAGTGTTCAACCAATCAGATCTTTAGTTTGACATGTTGGGCGTATTCTTTGACGTGTCAGAGCCTGCTAGCTGGCCTACAAGTACGTGATTGGTCAGTGGGCTAGCCTGACATGTTGGGCGGTGACAATCCCGATATCTGCTGCCTCTGTCGAGCGGACATTTTCAGCCTCAAACGCATTAAAACGTATTCAAGAAATACAACTGGGGAGGCTCCACTGTCTTCACTGGCGTCCATGAATCCAGAAGGACTTCTTACTGGAACTAAAACACACGGATGTACTGAACAACCGTGAGATTAAACTCTTTATTAACAAAGAAAGGAGGATGGACTTTGTCTTTAAATAGTGAACAGCAGCTCTGGTAAGTTAAATGCGTTTGTTTTTACATCTGCAGTAGCTTTAATGTGCTTGTTTATATATTATTATTTGTACAACTTGTTTTTATGAAGATGGATTTTTGTTTGGTTTTATATGTGATAGGAACCATTGTTACGTCCTATGTTGCTCTGGGGACATATTTAGCGGTGCCAGTGTTGCCAACTTGGCGACTTTCTCGCTAAATCTGGCGACTTTCCAAACCCTCATGGAGACTTGTTCTGGTGTTGTTGGAGACTTTGCTGGTGTTTTGACACCAATAGAAACACGGCAAACATTGATCCTGTGGTTTAATAAACACCAATAGAAACACAGTAAACATCGATCCTGAGGTTTAATAAACACCAATAGAAACACGGTAAACATCGATCCTGTGATTTAATAAACACCAATAGAAACACGGTAAACATCGATCCTGTGATTTAATAAACACCAATAGAAACACGGTAAACATCGATCCTGTGGTTTAATAAACACCAATAGAAACACGGTAAACATCGATCCTGTGGTTTAATAAACACCAATAGAAACACGGTAAACATCGATCCTGTGGTTTAATAAACACCAATAGAAACACGGTAAACATCGATCCTGTGGTTTAATAAACACCAATAGAAACACGGTAAACATCGATCCTGTGGTTTAATAAACACCAATAGAAACACAGTAAACATCGATCCTGAGGTTTAATAAACACCAATAGAAACACGGTAAACATCGATCCTGAGGTTTAATAAACACCAATAGAAACACGGTAAACATCGATCCTGTGGTTTAATAAACACCAATAGAAACACGGTAAACATCGATCCTGTGGTTTAATAAACACCAATAGAAACACGGTAAACATCGATCCTGAGGTTTAATAAACACCAATAGAAACACAGTAAACATCGATCCTGAGGTTTAATAAACACCAATAGAAACACGGTAAACATCGATCCTGTGGTTTAATAAACACCAATAGAAACACGGTAAACATCGATCCTGTGGTTTAATAAACACCAATAGAAACACGGTAAACATTGATCCTGAGGTTTAATAAACACCAATAGAAACACGGTAAACATCGATCCTGTGGTTTAATAAACACCAATAGAAACACGGTAAACATCGATCCTGTGGTTTAATAAACACCAATAGAAACACGGTAAACATCGATCCTGTGGTTTAATAAACACCAATAGAAACACGGTAAACATTGATCCTGAGGTTTAATAAACACCAATAGAAACACGGTAAACATCGATCCTGAGGTTTAATAAACACCAATAGAAACACGGTAAACATCGATCCTGTGGTTTAATAAACACCAATAGAAACACGGTAAACATCGATCCTGTGGTTTAATAAACACCAATAGAAACACGGTAAACATCGATCCTGTGGTTTAATAAACACCAATAGAAACACGGTAAACATCGATCCTGTGGTTTAATAAACACCAATAGAAACACGGTAAACATCGATCCTGTGGTTTAATAAACACCAATAGAAACACGGTAAACATCGATCCTGTGGTTTAATAAACACCAATAGAAACACGGTAAACATCGATCCTGTGGTTTAATAAACACCAATAGAAACACGGTAAACATCGATCCTGTGGTTTAATCAACACCAATAGAAACACGGTAAACATCGATCCTGAGGTTTAATAAACACCAATAGAAACACGGTAAACATCGATCCTGAGGTTTAATAAACACCAATAGAAACACGGTAAACATCGATCCTGTGGTTTAATAAACACCAATAGAAACACGGTAAACATCGATCCTGTGGTTTAATAAACACCAATAGAAACACGGTAAACATCGATCCTGTGGTTTAATAAACACCAATAGAAACACGGTAAACATCGATCCTGAGGTTTAATAAACACCAATAGAAACACGGTAAACATCGATCCTGAGGTTTAATAAACACCAATAGAAACACAGTAAACATCGATCCTGTGGTTTAATAAACACCAATAGAAACACGGTAAACATCGATCCTGTGGTTTAATAAACACCAATAGAAACACAGTAAACATCGATCCTGTGGTTTAATAAACACCAATAGAAACACGGTAAACATCGATCCTGAGGTTTAATAAACACCAATAGAAACACGGTAAACATCGATCCTGTGGTTTAATAAACACCAATAGAAACACGGTAAACATCGATCCTGTGGTTTAATAAACACCAATAGAAACACGGTAAACATCGATCCTGTGGTTTAATAAACACCAATAGAAACACGGTAAACATCGATCCTGTGGTTTAATAAACACCAATAGAAACACGGTAAACATCGATCCTGTGGTTTAATAAACACCAATAGAAACACGGTAAACATCGATCCTGTGGTTTAATAAACACCAATAGAAACACAGTAAACATCGATCCTGAGGTTTAATAAACACCAATAGAAACACGGTAAACATCGATCCTGTGGTTTAATAAACACCAATAGAAACACGGTAAACATCGATCCTGTGGTTTAATAAACACCAATAGAAACACGGTAAACATCGATCCTGTGGTTTAATAAACACCAATAGAAACACGGTAAACATCGATCCTGTGGTTTAATAAACACCAATAGAAACACGGTAAACATCGATCCTGTGGTTTAATAAACACCAATAGAAACACGGTAAACATCGATCCTGTGGTTTAATAAACACCAATAGAAACACAGTAAACATCGATCCTGAGGTTTAATAAACACCAATAGAAACACGGTAAACATCGATCCTGAGGTTTAATAAACACCAATAGAAACACGGTAAACATCGATCCTGTGGTTTAATAAACACCAATAGAAACACGGTAAACATCGATCCTGTGGTTTAATAAACACCAATAGAAACACGGTAAACATCGATCCTGAGGTTTAATAAACACCAATAGAAACACAGTAAACATCGATCCTGAGGTTTAATAAACACCAATAGAAACACGGTAAACATCGATCCTGTGGTTTAATAAACACCAATAGAAACACGGTAAACATCGATCCTGTGGTTTAATAAACACCAATAGAAACACGGTAAACATTGATCCTGAGGTTTAATAAACACCAATAGAAACACGGTAAACATCGATCCTGTGGTTTAATAAACACCAATAGAAACACGGTAAACATCGATCCTGTGGTTTAATAAACACCAATAGAAACACGGTAAACATCGATCCTGTGGTTTAATAAACACCAATAGAAACACGGTAAACATTGATCCTGAGGTTTAATAAACACCAATAGAAACACGGTAAACATCGATCCTGAGGTTTAATAAACACCAATAGAAACACGGTAAACATCGATCCTGTGGTTTAATAAACACCAATAGAAACACGGCAAACATCGATCCTCTGGTTTAATAAACACCAATAGAAACACGGCAAACATCGATCCTGTGGTTTAATAAACACCAATAGAAACACGGTAAACATCGATCCTGTGGTTTAATAAACACCAATAGAAACACGGTAAACATCGATCCTGAGGTTTAATAAACACCAATAGAAACACGGTAAACATCGATCCTGAGGTTTAATAAACACCAATAGAAACACGGTAAACATCGATCCTGTGGTTTAATAAACACCAATAGAAACACGGTAAACATCGATCCTGAGGTTTAATAAACACCAATAGAAACACAGTAAACATCGATCCTGTGGTTTAATAAACACCAATAGAAACACGGTAAACATCGATCCTGTGGTTTAATAAACACCAATAGAAACACGGTAAACATCGATCCTGTGGTTTAATAAACACCAATAGAAACACAGTAAACATCGATCCTGTGGTTTAATAAACACCAATAGAAACACGGTAAACATCGATCCTGTGGTTTAATAAACACCAATAGAAACACGGTAAACATCGATCCTGTGGTTTAATAAACACCAATAGAAACACAGTAAACATCGATCCTGTGGTTTAATAAACACCAATAGAAACACGGTAAACATCGATCCTGTGGTTTAATAAACACCAATAGAAACACAGTAAACATCGATCCTGTGGTTTAATAAACACCAATAGAAACACGGTAAACATCGATCCTGTGGTTTAATAAACACCAATAGAAACACGGTAAACATCGATCCTGTGGTTTAATAAACACCAATAGAAACACGGTAAACATCGATCCTGTGGTTTAATAAACACCAATAGAAACACGGTAAACATCGATCCTGTGGTTTAATAAACACCAATAGAAACACAGTAAACATCGATCCTGAGGTTTAATAAACACCAATAGAAACACGGTAAACATCGATCCTGAGGTTTAATAAACACCAATAGAAACACGGTAAACATCGATCCTGTGGTTTAATAAACACCAATAGAAACACAGTAAACATCGATCCTGTGGTTTAATAAACACCAATAGAAACACGGTAAACATCGATCCTGTGGTTTAATAAACACCAATAGAAACACAGTAAACATCGATCCTGTGGTTTAATAAACACCAATAGAAACACGGTAAACATCGATCCTGTGGTTTAATAAACACCAATAGAAACACGGTAAACATCGATCCTGTGGTTTAATAAACACCAATAGAAACACGGTAAACATCGATCCTGTGGTTTAATAAACACCAATAGAAACACGGTAAACATCGATCCTGTGGTTTAATAAACACCAATAGAAACACAGTAAACATCGATCCTGAGGTTTAATAAACACCAATAGAAACACGGTAAACATCGATCCTGTGGTTTAATAAACACCAATAGAAACACGGTAAACATCGATCCTGTGGTTTAATAAACACCAATAGAAACACGGTAAACATCGATCCTGAGGTTTAATAAACACCAATAGAAACACGGTAAACATCGATCCTGTGGTTTAATAAACACCAATAGAAACACGGCAAACATCGATCCTGTGGTTTAATAAACACCAATAGAAACACGGCAAACATCGATCCTGTGGTTTAATAAACACCAATAGAAACACGGTAAACATCGATCCTGTGGTTTAATAAACACCAATAGAAACACGGTAAACATCGATCCTGAGGTTTAATAAACACCAATAGAAACACGGTAAACATCGATCCTGAGGTTTAATAAACACCAATAGAAACACGGTAAACATCGATCCTGTGGTTTAATAAACACCAATAGAAACACGGTAAACATCGATCCTGAGGTTTAATAAACACCAATAGAAACACAGTAAACATCGATCCTGTGGTTTAATAAACACCAATAGAAACACGGTAAACATCGATCCTGTGGTTTAATAAACACCAATAGAAACACGGTAAACATCGATCCTGTGGTTTAATAAACACCAATAGAAACACAGTAAACATCGATCCTGTGGTTTAATAAACACCAATAGAAACACAGTAAACATCGATCCTGTGGTTTAATAAACACCAATAGAAACACAGTAAACATCGATCCTGTGGTTTAATAAACACCAATAGAAACACAGTAAACATCGATCCTGAGGTTTAATAAACACCAATAGAAACACGGTAAACATCGATCCTGTGGTTTAATAAACACCAATAGAAACACAGTAAACATCGATCCTGTGGTTTAATAAACACCAATAGAAACACGGTAAACATCGATCCTGTGGTTTAATAAACACCAATAGAAACACAGTAAACATCGATCCTGTGGTTTAATAAACACCAATAGAAACACGGTAAACATCGATCCTGTGGTTTAATAAACACCAATAGAAACACAGTAAACATCGATCCTGTGGTTTAATAAACACCAATAGAAACACGGTAAACATCGATCCTGTGGTTTAATAAACACCAATAGAAACACGGTAAACATCGATCCTGTGGTTTAATAAACACCAATAGAAACACGGTAAACATCGATCCTGTGGTTTAATAAACACCAATAGAAACACAGTAAACATCGATCTCTCACTGTAATCATTTCTCAATTGAAATCGAATTGAAGTAACGGCCGAACGACGGAAGGCAGGAGAGCTGTGATTGGCTGAGAGCGCTGCGGAGGCGGGAGGTTTTCTTTCTTTTTTTTTGAGAAGAAGAGCGGTGATTGGTTAAAAGCACTATGGAGGCGGGAAGGTTTTTTTGGAGAAGAAGAGCGGTGATTGGTTGAGGTCGGTGACGTCAGCCGCATCATCGGCCGGTTAATAAGACACCAGTTAGGAAGTTTGAACGGAGAGAGAGATGCTGCTGTCGGTGTTAACGGCTGGAAGCTAAAGTAAAACGTTAAAAGTGGAGAAAGTTTCGCGTGCGAGTCCGTCGCGGCGTCTCTTTTGTCCCGGAACCAGCACCATGGTTCAGACCCAACATGGCGGAACGAGGATCAACAGGCCCGACCCGGAGGAGAGCGAGCTGCTGGCGGCCTCGACGCGCTGCTCCGCTGCGCTGAAGAAGCCCGACTGGTGCAAAACCGCGACGGGTCACATCAAGAGACCCATGAACGCCTTCATGGTGTGGTCCAAGATCGAGAGGAGGAAGATCATGGAGCAGTCACCCGACATGCACAACGCGGAGATCTCCAAGCGGCTCGGGAAGCGCTGGAAGACGCTGAGAGACACCGAGAAGATCCCGTTCATCCGGGAGGCGGAGCGGCTCCGGCTCAAGCACATGGCCGACTATCCGGACTACAAGTACCGGCCCAAGAAGAAGCCCAAGACGGACGGCTGCTGTGCGTTTCCTCCGGGGAAACCGTCGTCCAGTCAGTCCCCGGAGAAAACGTCCGTTAGAACCGTTAATAAAAGCCACGCTGCGGCCGCGAAGAAACTCTCCAAGTGTAAGAGCAGCAAGCGGACCTCCGGCAGCAAGCTGCTCGTTAAACGGGAGTTTACCGACGACGAGGAGGACGAAGAGGACTCCGAGGAGGAGGAGCGGGAGTTTAAAGCCGAGGAGGAGGACCAGCCGATCGGCTACTGTTTCTCCAAGACGCCGCCGACCGGCTTGAGTCAGAGCTCCGCCGACGTGTACGAGTCGTCGGGTCGGCTCTTCTACAGCTTCAAGAACATCACCCGGCAGAGGAGCAGCACCTCCTCATACCCGGCCTCCTTATCACCGGCCTCCTCGTCCCGGTCCTCGTCCTCGGAGGACCTGGACGACCTCCCCGCGGAGGAGAGTCTGCTGGCCGGCTTCTTCCACCACCACGCCTCCTCCTCCTCCTCCTCCTCCTCCTCCTCCTCCTCGGAGCCGTGGAGCTCGTCGTCCAGCTCGGCTAACCTGAGCCTGTCCCTGGTGGACAAAGACCTGGACTCGTGCAGCAGCAGCCTCGGGTCCCACTTCGACTTCCCGGACTATTGCACCCCGGAGCTCAGCGAGATGATCGCCGGGAGCTGGCTGGAGGCCAACTTCTCGGACCTGGTGTTCACTTACTGATCAGGGTCTGGGTCTGGAGCTCCAGAGCCAGTCAGGGACCGGGTCTGATGGGGGGGAGGGGGAAGAGACCCGGTACCTGGACTCACTGTGGTACTTCTGCAAAAAAAAAAAATCACCTCAACAGGGTTTTATGGATTTAGTTTTCTGTTGCTCGGGTCTGAACCAGAACCAGAACTATGCATTCTAATGAAGTCTAATATCAGGATAACCCTCTTTATTTACCCCCCCTGGACCAGGACCTGAACCAGGACCAGGACTACCGCTGCAGGACTCTTTTATGTGACTCCTCTGAGTCCCTCCTCTTTAGTTCACATGTCGGGTTGCCAGGTCTGAGGCAGAACCCGCTAAACCCAGCAGACCTTTGTTTTATTACAGAACCAAACAAACCTCATCTTTCTATTGTTAGATATCAAGTATTTTTGTACATCAAAGGGAATGTCAAACACTCAGGCACTCCTTCTTTTCATTGTGACTGACAATGACGTCATGATTTGTAACTTGAGAGCATGCGAGGGTTCGAATCCCGGCCTGCCTTGCTTTACCGCCTGGCTGTTTTAAAGAGTGTACAGACAGGAAGTAGCCGGACCAGGTCCGGGTTGTTTGTGTGAAGACGTTCAGGACTTTATGTTGTGAGTGAGGAACCGGATGTTTCTGTTTTTATCACATTAACGCACATTTGTTTATTTTTTGCTCATTATTTTTGTGCAATATAAAAGAAAAGAGAAATAAATGAAATGAAATCATCTCGAGTTTTGTGTTGACGGAGAAGAAGAACCCGAGTGAACTTGTGTGACCTGATCCCCGATCGGCTCCTTAAAGGGCCGGTACCGGTGCAGCCTCCACCAATCACAGACTCGCGCCTTCACGCCTTTAAACTCTTCTGTTCACAGGGTCCTCCTCAAGGGTCTAACACCTTTTTAACGAAGATCATTTCACTTTGTACTTAAAAACCAGCCTGAATACTACGAGTATAGAAGTATATAAATACTTTTATGTGATTACAGGATTCGTTTGACATCGATGTGCTGAAGAAGCTCATGTGAGGCGACTGAAAGCTGCTGGTTCTGTATCAGCGGTGACTCCTTAAAGGGCCAGACGCGCTTTAAATGATAATCATAGTTTATAACCGCTGACGACGTCCACTCGCTGTTCTGGAGCTTTCGGTCTCGTTACACGGTCTTCCTCCGACCCGGTT
>JAVDOI010000107.1:0-10000 GCA_032191485.1 Leptoclinus maculatus | reverse complement strand
GTGTTTAGGTGTGTGTGTCTGTATGTGTGTGTGAGTGTGAGTGTGTGTGTGTGTGTGTGTGAGTGTGAGTGTGTGTGTGTGTGTGTGAGTGTGTGTGTTTAGGTGTGTGTGTCTGTATGTGTGTGTGTGTGTGTGTGTTTAGGTGTGTGTGTCTGTGTGAGTGTTTAGGTGTGTGTGTCTGTATGTGTGTGTGAGTGTGTGTGTGTCTGTGTGTGTGTGTGAGTGTGAGTGTGTGTGTGTGTGTTTAGGTGTGTGTGTCTGTGTGAGTGTTTAGGTGTGTGTGTCTGTATGTGTGTGTATGTGTGTGTTTAGGTGTGTGTGTCTGTATGTGTGTGTATGTGTGTGTTTAGGTGTGTGTGTCTGTATGTGTGTGTATGTGTGTGTTTAGGTGTGTGTGTCTGTGTGAGTGTTTAGGTGTGTGTGTCTGTATGTGTGTGTGAGTGTGAGTGTGTGTGTGTGTGTGTGAGAGTGTGAGTGTGTGTGTGTGTGTGTGAGTGTGTATGTTTAGGTGTGTGTGTCTGTGTGTGTGTTTAGGTCTGTGTGTAAGGAACAGGAAAGTGTGAGACACGATGTTGTTTACAGGCGTGTTTTCTTTGAGCGGCACAAAGTTTGACTTTGACATGAAAACCGTTTGTCCTCAAACTTCAGTCTTTGTTAGAATGTGTTTGGTTTGAAACATTTTGATATAAGAGAAAACCTTTTTGAACAACATGTGAATGTGATCTTCATATCTTCATATCTGTATTCAGACGAGCAGCAGCTCCTCTCGTTATAAACCTTTAGATGTTCAGATCGGGTCAAACAGGTCTGTACAGTGGTGGGCCGTCAGGGCCTGCTAAGCCTTCTCTGCTGGCCTAAACAGAATCACAAAGTTATATCTATTTTATAATTTAATAATGTTTCTTAAATACACTACATGTATTATAATTTATATATCATATTTTCCCATTATCTTATTTTCTCATTGCACAGCTACTGTCTTCCTCAGTTGCTCTGCTTCCAGTGCAGCTTGTTTTAAGTAGAGCTTTTATCCAATCAGAGTTCACCTCTGTGTCTCTAGGTAGAAGAGAGGCCCGAGGCCTGCAGACTCACAAGTGAATCCATGTGCAGTTTAAGTGAATGGGGACGATATTGTTGATTGTCATAGTGTTCAACCAATCAGATCTTTAGTTTGACATGTTGGGCGTATTCTTTGAGTGTCAGAGCCTGCTAGCTGGCCTAGCCATACGTGATTGGTCAGTGAACTAGCCTGACATGTTGGGCGGTGACAATCCCAATATCTGCTGCCTCTGTCGAGCGGACATTTTCAGCCTCAAACGCATTAAAACGTATTCAAGAAATACAACTGGGGAGGCTCGAGTGTCTTCACTGGCGTCATGTATTAGTTGCCAACTTGGCGACTTTCTCGCTAAATCTGGCAACTTTCCAAACCCTCATGGAGACTTGTTCTGGTGTTATTGGAGACTTGTTCTGGTGTTATTGGAGACTTGTTGTGGTGTTGTTGGAGACTTGTTGTGGTGTTGTTGGAGACTTGTTCTGGTGTTGTTCGAGACTTGTTGTGGTGTTGTTGGAGACTTGTTCTGGTGTTGTTGGAGACTTGTTGTGGTGTTATTGGAGACTTGTTCTGGTGTTGTTGGAGACTTGTTGTGGTGTTGTTGGAGACTTGTTGTGGTGTTGTTGGAGACTTGTTCTGGTGTTGTTGGAGACTTGTTCTGGTGTTGTTGGAGACTTGTTCTGGTGTTGTTGGAGACTTGTTGTGGTGTTGTTGGAGACTTGTTCTGGTGTTGTTCGAGACTTGTTGTGGTGTTGTTGGAGACTTGTTGTGGTGTTGTTGGAGACTTGTTGTGGTGTTGTTGGAGACTTGTTGTGGTGTTGTTGGAGACTTGTTCTGGTGTTGTTGGAGACTTGTTCTGGTGTTGTTGGAGACTTGTTGTGGTGTTGTTGGAGACTTGTTCTGGTGTTGTTCGAGACTTGTTGTGGTGTTGTTGGAGACTTGTTCTGGTGTTGTTGGAGACTTGTTCTGGTGTTGTTGGAGACTTGTTCTGGTGTTGTTGGAGACTTGTTCTGGTGTTGTTGGAGACTTGTTCTGGTGTTGTTGGAGACTTGTTCTGGTGTTGTTGGAGACTTGTTCTGGTGTTGTTGGAGACTTGTTCTGGTGTTGTTGGAGACTTGTCTGGTGTTTTGACTCGATGACGTTAAAACACGTACGTTCTACAGTTACTGTGGTAACGAGCAGAAAGACTGATCACATATTGTGCTATGATTTGAGAGATGTTTTAGGCTTGGACCTGCATTCTTTCAAATAAATAATATCAATAAAAGTGCTTTTTTTTTCAGGCGAACCTGAACATTTTAAATTGAGCTGTGTGCCATCTTCATTTACTATAAACCAGTAACATATACACTGATATTTACACATCTGAGCAAAATCTCACAAGTGTTAGTGTTATTTATACCATCAGAATTATCCAAAAAGACCTTACAGTTAGAGATCTGTACTCTCTTTAGTATGGGTATGCTATTTTCGAGCAGAGGCCTACAAATTAGGACTAGGGGTTAAAGGGGTAACCGGATAAATAAGAGTCGAAGAATCAACGATCAACTTCCAGATTTTATTTCTTTAAGTTCACAACAGATTCACTGATGAAGATGATGAAGAGCACTGAGGAAACATCAACATGCTCCACTGAACAGATCTCAGGTCTGTTTATATTCTGCATTCATTTAAAGTTATTAACATTAATTCACTTATTGATCCGTTATCAGTTGTTTAATAAACATTTATTTATTCTGTTAAATATTTATTATTAAATTAAATCTTCACTAAATATTCTGTTCACTTAAATAAGATCAGAGACGATTATTTAATTTTTAAATCGTCTTGATCCAAACTTCAGAATAAAAGCCTCTGATTTTATTCTTTAGGCTCTCGGTTAAAATAAAAAGACTAGAATATCAATATTCTAAAGATCATTAAATGTATTAGTTAAAAACATAATGAGATTCATAATGAAGATTAATATTCACTCGTCAATAAAAACTGATTATTGACAGAATAAGAAAATATCTCAAACTATAATTCTATAATTAATATTCATATTAATTATATCATTTAATAATATGAATATGATTAATTAATAGTAATAATATGAATTACTGTTAATATTAATATTCTACTATAAATCTGTAGAAATAAAACCGTTTATTGTTTCTGTAAAATCTCATTTCATCTTCTGTCGAGTTTTAACTTTCACTTTTTTAGCTTCGTTTCACCAGAGTTCATCTGGACGGATCACAACAACAACAACAACAACAACAACAACAACAACAACAACATGCAGAGCTTCTACTGAGACCAGCTGAACTACTAAACTACCGTCCACCAGCAGACGCTCCTCCTCTGACTCATCAGAAACATTTAAACGTTGTTTTAACGACTCGTCAGCAGCTTGTAGTTTGTATCTATTATAATATCTATTATATGGATTTATTCTTTTTACCAGATTAGACACATGTTTACTGTTTGGAGCTTAAACGCAACAGAAATGTAACCTCCGTACGTTAGCAGTTAGCTACCGTTAGCTCCTTTATAAGCAGCACTGCTCCGTGAATTACAATATAAAAGGTCTACGCGTTTAGTTGTTTTGTGTTGTATGAGCGATTAGCTTAGCAATTAGCTACTAGTACTAGGTACTCGTACTCATACTGGTGTCGTGTTACTTTAAGGGTACTAGTATTCATACTGGTGTCGTGTTACTTTAAGGGTACTAGTATTCATACTGGTGTCGTGTTACTTTAAGGGTACTAGTATTCAAACTGGTGTCGTGTTACTTTAACTTTAAGGGTACTAGTATTCATACTGGTGTCGTGTTACTTTAAGGGTACTAGTATTCAAACTGGTGTCGTGTTACTTTAAGGGTACTAGTATTCATACTGGTGTCGTGTTACTTTAAGGGTACTAGTATTCATACTGGTGTCGTGTTACTTTAAGGGTACTAGTATTCATACTGGTGTCGTGTTACTTTAAGGGTACTAGTATTCAAACTGGTGTCGTGTTACTTTAACTTTAAGGGTACTAGTATTCATACTGGTGTCGTGTTACTTTAAGGGTACTAGTATTCATACTGGTGTCGTGTTACTTTAAGGGTACTAGTATTCATACTGGTGTCGTGTTACTTTAAGGGTACTAGTATTCATACTGGTGTCGTGTTACTTTAAGGGTACTAGTATTCATACTGGTGTCGTGTTACTTTAAGGGTACTAGTATTCATACTGGTGTCGTGTTACTTTAAGGGTACTAGTATTCATACTGGTGTCGTGTTACTTTAAGGGTACTAGTATTCAAACTGGTGTCGTGTTACTTTAAGGGTACTAGTATTCAAACTGGTGTCGTGTTACTTTAAGGGTACTAGTATTCATACTGGTGTCGTGTTACTTTAAGGGTACTAGTATTCCTACTGGTGTCGTGTTACTTTAAGGGTACTAGTATTCATACTGGTGTCGTGTTACTTTAAGGGTACTAGTATTCATACTGGTGTCGTGTTACTTTAAGGGTACTAGTATTCATACTGGTGTCGTGTTACTTTAAGGGTACTAGTATTCATACTGGTGTCGTGTTACTTTAAGGGTACTAGTATTCAAACTGGTGTCGTGTTACTTTAAGGGTACTAGTATTCATACTGGTGTCGTGTTACTTTAAGGGTACTAGTATTCATACTGGTGTCGTGTTACTTTAAGGGTACTAGTATTCATACTGGTGTCGTGTTACTTTAAGGGTACTAGTATTCATACTGGTGTCGTGTTACTTTAAGGGTACTAGTATTCATACTGGTGTCGTGTTACTTTAAGGGTACTAGTATTCATACTGGTGTTATTTTTAAACGATACCCGGCCAGACGAGTCGTGATTTAACTTTAAACGTCCTGATTGGTTCAGAGGGTTGAGAGGCTCCTGGTGGACCCTCATGCTCTCTGTTCACGGGTCACGATGAGGTCACGGTGAGGTAACGATGAGGTCACAGGATACTCTCCCGCTCCTCGCCGAAGGTGACGGTGTCGGAGGACACGGTGCAGATCTCCGGCGGGTCTCCGGGTTTCAGGCCCCTCTTCAGGTGAACCACTCGGACGTTCTCGTTGTTGGGACCCGGCCTGGTGGAGGTGGAGGAGCAGGAGGAGGAGCTTGGGGAGAGAATGACATCACTGGAGGAGGAGGTGGGGTTAAAGGAGGAGGAGGTGGTGGAGGTGGAGCCCTCTGCGGGTGGGCGGGGCCTGTTTCCCTGCTGGGCGTTGGTGGTGTTGTTGTTGAGCGTGACGTTGCTCGGTGTGCGGTTCAGGTTGAAGGACCTGGAGGAGGTCCAGCTCTCCTCGGGGCTGCTGCACTGGTCCTCGGAGCAGATGGACATGCGGGCGACGGCCGGGTCCTGGAGGCCGCTGAGGCTGCTGGGAAGTCCTCTCTTCCTGTCGTCGTCCAGCTCGATGAGGTCGGCCCTCTCCAGCTGAGACAGGTCCGCCTCCTCATCCTGCAGCGAGTGGTTGGGCGAGCTCTCATTGGACCGCACGCCGGAGTCAGACGAGTCCTTCTTGTCCAACATGGCGTCCGACAGGTAGTCCTTCGCCTTCAGCGCCAGCGAGCCGCCGGAAGACTTTGGGTCGACCGCCTTCTTTCCGCCTTTCAGCAGAAGAGGAGCGTTGTCGGACTCCTCCGACTCCTCGTCGTCGTCGCTGGTCAACTTCTGGTAGCGCGGCCCGCCACCGGCCTTCGTCTTTAGGTCGCCCTGGAAGAGCCCCGCCCCTTTCTCGGCCGAGGTCTTGCGGGTCATCGAGGACTTGGAGGACCTGTGGTCCCCCTTCTCGTCCTCCTCTGTGATGGGGTCCAGGGCGTCGCCGTTGGAGGTGAAGTCGCCGTTGTCTGCCGCCGGTTTACCACTGCCACTCCTCTTGTTGAAGGACTTGCGTCCGTCCTGCTCGCCGCCGCCGCAGCCGCCGTCTTTGCTCTTGTCCTCCGTTGATGATGTCATGAACTGACCCGGCTGCGGTTGGACGGGCCTCTCGCCGGCGCCGCCCATCTCCACCTGAGCCATCTGGGCGATGTACTCCTGGTAGGCATCGCGGTACTCGTCCTGCTGCCGGTCCGTCAGCCGGGAGATGTCGTTGGAGGACTCCTGGGAGTTCAGGCTGGTCATGCTGGCGGTGCGGTGAGCGCCCCCCTGAGGACACCACAGAAGAAGAGTTCTATTGTTGGGACTGAAGGAGACGTGATGTCTGTATTCACTGAGCTGATGAGACAGTGTTCCTCTGGTGGGAGGAGCCTCAGGGATTACTTATTAAAATAAGAAAATAAGATGAAATAAAATGAGAAAATAAAAAAATAAGAATTTTTTTTTATTAAAATTTAAAAATGAATAATAAAAGGTGAAATAGTATAAGATAAAATAAGATAATAAAATAAAATACGATAAGATAAAATAAAATAAAATAAAATAAAATAATAAATAAATGTAATTTAATAAAATAAAAATGTTATAAAGAAATGTAATAAAAAATTAAGATAAGATCAAATAGGATTAGTTAAGATAAGATAATAGTGAGCAGCATGGTACTAAATGTTAACATGTTACCATCCACTGCGTGGCCCCCTGTCTCTGGGCCTCGTCCAGTCCCACAGTGCTCAGCTCCTCAAAGCTCAGGTTGAAGCTGTACATCGGAGACGCGTCCGCTCCTCCGTGGGACGGAGCCGACGCTCGCCGCCCCGCCTCGGTGGGACAGCCCACCACGCTGCCTTGCTCGCTGGCAGCTTCCTCGTGCAGCACCTGACTCTCTATGTGACGCATGTCCAGAACCTGCAGGAGACACGTGACACCTGGACAGTCTCTCACTGAACTCTCAATATTTACATATGTTATAATATTACACCGTGGCTCTGAACAGCTAACAGGCTAACAGCTGGTTACCATGTAGGCTAACAGCTGTTTACCATGTAGGCTAACAGCTGGTTACCATGTAGGCTAACAGGCTAACAGCTGGTTACCATGTAGACTAACAGCTGGTTACCATGTAGGCTAACAGCTGGTTACCATGTAGGCTAACAGCTGGGTACCATGTAGGCTAACAGGCTAACAGCTGGTTACCATGTAGGCTAACAGCTGGTTACCATGTAGGCTAACAGCTGTTTACCATGTAGGCTAACAGCTGGGTACCATGTAGGCTAACAGGCTAACAGCTGGTTACCATGTAGACTAACAGGCTAACAGCTGGTTACCATGTAGGCTAACATGCTAACAGCTGGTTACCATGTAGACTAACAGGCTAACAGCTGGTTACCATGTAGACTAACAGGCTAACAGCTGGTTACCATGTAGGCTAACATGCTAACAGCTGGTTACCATGTAGACTAACAGGCTAACAGCTGGTTACCATGTAGGCTAACATGCTAACAGCTGGTTACCATGTAGACTAACAGGCTAACAGCTGGTTACCATGTAGACTAACAGGCTAACAGCTGGTTACCATGTAGGCTAACATGCTAACAGCTGGTTACCATGTAGTCTATCAGGCTAACAGCTGGTTACCATGTAGACTAACAGGCTAACAGCTGGTTACCATGTAGGCTAACATGCTAACAGCTGGTTACCATGTAGTCTATCAGGCTAACAGCTGGTTACCATGTAGGCTAACAGGCTAACAGCTGGTTACCATGTAGTCTATCAGGCTAACAGCTGGTTACCATGTAGTCTATCAGGCTAACAGCTGGTTACCATGTAGTCTATCAGGCTAACAGCTGGTTACCATGTAGGCTAACATGCTAACAGCTGGTTACCATGTAGGCTAACATGCTAACAGGCTAACGTGACGATGACTCACCGTGGCTCTGAACAGCTGCCAGTCTCCAAAGTTCATGCTCATCTCCTTCTTCAGCTCGTCGATGTTGCACTGAGACAGAACTCTTCCGTTGACGTTGGCCTGGAAACCAGAAATAAACACCTTTTAGTGTCACATGACCGCTTATCCTCCTGCTCCCTGATGACCCGATGGCCGAGGCCACGCCCCCTCACCTTCCTGATGGTGGCGCCGTACTGTCCCGTCATGCTCTGGTCGATGCCGTCGATCAGCCGCACGCGCTCACAGACGGCCTCCGTCGTCATGGAGCTGAGGACGGACGAGGAGGACGGACCCTGAACACAACACACACGCAGGTTCAATTCCCGGGACACAAACACACAGGAAGTACCAGTTCTATGAGGACATTAGTGATGTTATTACCAGGTAATAAACCAGATAATGAAGCTTATTATTGGTATTAAATCATTAAAACACTAATAACTTTATGTTTAATATGTTTAATAACTATTTTATTTAGTAAATGTTGTAAAACGTGTTTCTATTTCTCAAAGGAACGCTTTGTTTTGGTATTAATAAATTAAAATGTAAAATACAGGCTAGTCCAGGTAAGGTGCATGCTGGGAGTTGTAGTGGGCAGAGGGAGTTAGTCTGATCAGGCAAGGAAGGAAGGAAGGAAGGAAGGAAGGAAGGAAGGAGTTAGGGAGAGTTTAATACCTGCTTCCTTTTCAAAGATGAAACCTTATACTGCAGACAGACAGACAGACAGACAGGTGAGGAATGAAACATCTGGAAAAAGCTGACAGAAAAAGGTGAAAATGATTTCTGACTGATTTCACTTTCAGATCATCAGAAGAAGAAAAAGAAATCAACCCGTCGATTTAAAAAACAGGTTTTTTAACGTCCCTGAACGCTACGCAGACCCACAAATTACAGAAGAAGAGACGAGAGGGTGGAGCCCGCCGTCGTCAACAGTAGAAGAAGAAGAACAAAAAGCAGGTGATGCTGGGAAGGTTTTTAAAATAAAATAAGGAAATAAATCAAAATAAATAAACAACACGTTTAATAATTAAAGTAATCATTAGTTAAAATTAGTAAAATTAGTAAATGGGCTTCTATCCAAACCTGACAATTAATAATAATAATAATTATACAATAATGGATCAAATAAATAATTATTAGTCACATAAACTGAGATGGCTTTGGAATAAATAAATAAATAAACCAGCCTTTGTTTGATTCTATTTAATTCTGTTATTTTAAAAGAGAAAAGATGTGAATAAATATTGTGTCGTGTTTCTCATTTGTCTCTTTAATTAACTAATTGATTAATTGATTCCAGTTTCTCTTAACGAGGCACCTTCGGTCCTCCGTACTCGGTGTCGTACTCACGGCTGGGACGTCCCGGCTGAAGGAGTGTTTGGGTGGAGCACGTGGGTGGAGGTGTGATGGGTAGGTGGAGGCCATGAGGGGGCGAGGCAGCTGGTAAAGGTGATGGGGGAAATATGGCTGAGGGGGGGGGGGCAGAAAATCAAAATGATTGGACCTCAAACAACAAGAAGGAAGCAAATAAAAACAAATGATAGAAACAGACATGATAGAAGGTGAACCAGGTGAACAGGAAGCTGTGACATCACAGCTTTACCTTCCACTCAACCAATCAGGTGAGGAGACCCTGTGAGTGACATGAGCAGGTGTGGGCGGAGCCTGGACTCACCCTGTTGTAGAAGGGGTGCTGCGGTCCGGCCATGCCGCTGTAGTAGCTGCTGGGGGGGGTCGGGGAGGCCACGCCCCCTCCCCCCCCAACTGGAGGAGGGTTAAAGGGGCCGATGAAGGAGGCGGAGGGAGAACACGACACCTGGCTGTACATGGAGGAGGGGCGGGGTTGGGCCTCCTGCAGGGGGACAGGGGGGTACGGGACCACGCCCACATTCATCTGGTCACGGGCAGCACGAACATCTGGATCAGAGAGAGAGAGAGAGAACATTGGATCAGAGAGAGAGAACATCTGGATCAGAGAGAGAACATCTGGATCAGAGAGAGAGAACATCTGGGTTAGAGAGAGAGAACATCTGGATCAGAGAGAGAGAACATCTGGGTTAGAGAGAACATCTGGGTCAGAGAGAGAGAACATCTGGATCAGAGGGAACATCTGGATCAGAGGG
>JAVDOI010000106.1:462500-524512 GCA_032191485.1 Leptoclinus maculatus | reverse complement strand
CTCTGTTTCTCCTTGGTTTATCTCCTCACCGGATGCTGTGAGTCGGAGCTGACAGAAAACTCTGAGATCAAGGCACCCACACGCGAGTTTATCGTGTCAGGGTCAGGATGGCCGTACAAGAGAAACGGAACTAGCGTTGTCAAGGAGGTTACCACCGCGACTGGTGAAGGTGCGTTCAGCGGTCATCCCGGGCTGGAGGCGAACAGCTCAGGGAAGGAATGGACAGCCACTCGGAGGTTACCGCAGGCTCTGATCATAGGGGTTAAAAAGGGAGGCACCCGGGCTCTACTGGAGTTTCTGCGGCTCCACCCGGACATCCGTGCCTTGGGGTCGGAGCCGCACTTCTTCGACCGGCATTACGCACGGGGGCTGGACTGGTACAGGTACGCACACATTAGGCATGGAATACATCTTAGCTAAGTATCACAAAGAGATGTCTCCATTTTATTGCTCTTCATGTTTTCTTTCATTTCACAAACTTTATATACTGCATTTAAAGTAAAGTCTTAAAAACTCAGTCACTGTCTCTCTTTGTCATTTAAATGGACTTTCACTTGAGTCCTGCTTTCTGTGTGTTTGTGTATGTGAATTAATTAATGAATATCTTTGTGTTGTCTGGATACCCAAACATATCCACGGAGATAGGTGACAGTCAAAGAGACGCTGCCATCTGGCTATGCCAATCTGTGTATGTGTGCTTGCTGTGTGTGATTGTGCAAGTGTGTGTACAGTTGAGAGGGGGGGGGGGGGGGGGGGGGGGGGGTGCAGGATGAGTTCTCACAGAGCAACAGAGTAATCATCTCTGCTCTAGAGCCTGAGCCAGATGTTACTGTTGTCATGTGGCTTTGTTCTCAGCCGATTCTACTTGGAAGTACTCAGAACACATGTGACACACTCATGATTGAGATACAAGGGAACCAGATTAAAGTCGCTCGAACTGTTTGAGGATAACTTGGTAAGATATCTCAGATATCTGAGCTTCATTTTGCTTTTTGTCTTTGTGCGTACTGTAAGTGCATGACCCTATTGACACACAAATTGCTAACCATACCAGATGAAACATTTATTAAATCAAAAATGGACTGTGTTGTGTGCTGTAAACCAGTTAAAGGGGCTCAATAGTGGCATTGGCTCTATTCTCGGTGGATGGTCTTTTTGTGTTGATATGACCATGCACACAGATAGAACACACCACCATGTCAAAGCTGTGGGATGTAAACAGAGAAAATCCACTGTAGCCTCTCCTATCTGCCAGCATGTGCAACATGTTTGCTGTGTGTGTGACACCAGATTGTCACATTTTTCCTCCGGCCAGATGGGACTCGCTGCATGTCGAGCCACTTGACATCACTGTCAAGCTCTGTCAATTGACCTCTGACTCCAGGTCACTTTATGCTGCGAGTTAATGATGTGTTCACACCACCTCATGACAAACAGCAAACACCCAGAGTACACTGCCTGTCAAAGGAAATGTGTCTTTGTGTTGCTTGCTCAAACAGAAACAACAACAAAAAAAACACAGTCAGACAGCTTGAAAAAAAAACAACAGTTTAGCCGGATTACTAAACCCCTTTATACAGAGAGAAAACAAAAAGTGAGCACACCCCAAATGTTGATAATGATCCCTCATTATACAGGACAACTGTATGCACACATCTACAGAGTAAAAGGTCAACCGGGAAGTCAGTCTGATGGGAGACTCTTGACCAACCTGCTAGCTGAACAGTGGCATGTTCAGACTTTTTTGACTGGGGTAACCCAAGTGGGGCACTGACTGAGGCTGCATCACACCAAATCAGGCATTGCGGTGAAAAAGTCAGTCCTCCCATTACATTGAATGTGGTGAGTGCGTTTGTGTGAGGTGTTCAGCTGTTCAGCACTCATTCATTGTGCTTGGCTCTGTCTCCTTAGACAGAGTGGCCAGAGTCGCCTGCGCTCTGCTGCTCCGAGAGTGTGGCGCTCTGAATAACCCAACAGTACATTCTAACAGCTCTTTGACTTTACAAACGGTCCAGTTTCTACCAGAGCTCGCTCGAACAAACCCCGGTAGGGCTGGGCAATAATTCAATAAGATAATTTATAGTCTTTCAATGGAATTGTGATGAAATCATATATTGAGATATCGTTATCCACGTTTAAATATCGAGACATCGTTTTACACGATTACATCTTCTAAATTGATATTAACAAGCACATACTAAGTCAAATTTCTCAGAACATCTGTTCATTCTGCACTAAAGTTCTTAACCAAAGAAGAAAATACTTGGGATAGAGGATTTGGGCCATATCGCCCAACCCTAGACCCCCGTAACACGGGTTTGACAATGTTGTTTTAATAGTTTTTACAAAAGAAATGTACACTGGATATATTTCAGTAGCAGTTTATTAGAATGGATGTTTATTTTTTATTTTTTACTACACGGGCAATGAGCTGTGGCTTCTCCATTATGTCATATTCCAGACAGGCATTTTGCACAGAGTTGGTGGAAGTATCATTATCAGAACTTTTAAAGTAGAAAACTTATACATTGATGCCATTTGAATTGCAATAGCAAAGCACTGCGCTGCAAACAAACTTGAACCACATTCTCCCCTTTGCTGTAAAGACTTTTACACATTCTTCAAGCACAGCTGTGTTAAGCACTTCCAGCAAGGAAACTGAAAAGTACCTCTGAGACTCTTGATGGAGCGCTACAGCGCTCCATCAAGAGTCTCAGAAACTGTGGACAGTGGACAGTTTGGCTAGTCATTTGATTATTTCCCTCCGTTTTTTCTTGAGCTAACCTCAGGTGTTGTGTAAAACCTGTGTGATTGCTTGACTGCCCATATTTCTTGCCTCTGGACTTTTTCATTGCGATTTGAGCAGTTAACTTGTAAGTACAATGACAAATACCTGACATGAATTATGACCAAAAATATGAAAGTAAGACACAGGTTGTGCTAAACCAGAATTTTCCTTCAAGGCAAAAGTGCTTTGATATCACTCAGCATTACTGGTCAACATGACATGTGTGTGTAGATGCTTTTGTTCTCTCAAACCCTGTCACGATCATTAAATAAAGCGTATCTTTCTCAGAATCACTCCTCGTCTCTCTCAGAGTAAAATATCAGAGCCCCTGACAAAGATCCACTAATGTCGTTTGGAGTGGAGATTGGATCTGGAACAACGCTGCAATGAGCCATGAGATGGACTGGAAGTTTCCTCCTCACTGTGTTGTCTGGGATCGATAGCTCTATCTCTTCGCTCTGAACTTGGGTTGACTCCAGCATTAGAGCGGTTAGCGTAGGTCAGCTCGGCTTCTGTTACAATTAGCAGGAAGCTTTATTCTACATTGGCGTAATCCTGCCGCATAGGCACACAGGGGTCATGTTACACACAGCTTTTTCTCTCTGCCGCTTTGGAGGAATCCATTAAAATTGCTCAGCTGGAAATTCACATGCCACTTGTGATGGTTTCTTGCTGAAAGAGGGCATGACAGTTGCACGGTTGAAAAACAGGGTAGATAAAATAAAGGGTGAAGAGATACGGCTTGGGTGGAGCTAGAGGTTAAAGAGTGAAGTCAGTGTTACTACACGCATCAACCCAGGGGACCGTCATCAGAGCTGGGCTTGTGTGTTTGTGTGTAAAGGCTGACTTATTCAGGTTCTATCACAGACTGGAGACAAGATCTTTACACAGAAGAAAACAAAAGCAGCGTCTCAATTTTAGCTGATAACTGTCCTCACTGTGAAAATACTCACCTAAGTCAGTGTCCTTCCTTATGTAACAGTATGTAAGTAATATCAGCGAAATGTAGTCAGCATGAAAAGTAAAAGAACTCATTGTGCATGAAAATGTTCTCTGTCAGTGTTTTCCTATCATGTTTCTGGATTACTATTACCTAAACTTAAGGCTTTGTCTGTGTTATTGTTGCATTGAATGAACACGTGCAATGCAATTCAGCGCACCAAAACAGCTTGTTACATTACACAACTTGAAAAATGAAAATTGAGTAAAGGAAGTCGAGAGCCGGAAACAAAGTAAAAGTTGCGTGTTTTCAAACGTGTTTGCTGCAGCGATCAATTTATGGAAAGCAAAAAATTAAAGAAACAAAAAAATATTCTAAATAATGAACATAATACATAACTGTCATAAAGTCATATTCCTGCCACTTTCCCACAATTGAACTTGAATAAACTGTCAATGGGCGCAAACACGGAATTACTTGGAACAGAGTTTTTTCACAGTGTGATATTAGTACTGAATATAAAAAAGGCGAGTTTGTTCAGGAGCAATTCATTGTTCATTAAAAGTTATTTAATGAAACCCAGAACCTGATTATTAACTACAGTGTATTGAACATTTTAAATGACTATACAGCATGAAACTTGTTGTGCTTTGACAAGCTTTGACACATGCATTTAGGGACAAATACTAGGGACAAGCAGATCTCATTTTTCTCTCATAAAAATTAAGTTGTGCAATAGCACAACTTAATTTTGCTTTTCATGTATCTGTGTAGTCTACACTGAATCAATCAAATGTAATTTAACAAGGAAACTGCAATAATAATGATTAGTACTACCTAATAATAGATGACAATAGAGTCTGAAATAAAGTTTGAGGTTAGGTAGGAGCTGAAATCCATGTTACCATGATGCCAACGGGCAGCAGGCACAGGTAGAAAACAGTAAAATAAACTTGAAGGGTTGTACATGGGATGGCTTAAGCCCCAGTCCCACCGAAAGCCGGATATACTACAGATGTGATCCGGGGTGTCAACTAGCTCCCGTTTCATCCTGGATTAACACGGTTATACTACGGTTACGCTACGGTTCATCCCGGTCCTACGATTTCAACCCGGATGCACTACGGTTCAACGCCGCCCCCCTCTCCATTCCCGGATGGCAAAGGATCACCCCGGATGTTAGTTGTACGTCCGGCGAGCCACTCGTCTTCCCGGATCGCCACGGTTCACCACGGATGGCCACGGTTTTACTACGGTTCATCACGGACCCCCCCTGGATCGTCCCGGACTGACTACGGTTTCACTACGGTTCCACTCCCGGATGACCCCGGATCTGATCCGTAGTGTATCCGGGGACATCCGTAGTATATCCGGCTTTCGGTGGGACTGGGGCTTTAGTGGCTTCATTGTCATGACAACAGAGCCAGAAATATAGTCAAAGTTCAAGGTAAATCAATTATTTTTACAGTCGGACTCATCACAAGTCTCAACACTATAGCCTAATTATTAATATATATATAAGCTTTTATTTAAATAAATTATTGATAATACAATGAATAAATAAATACAAATAATTCTGTTTGTGCAGTTTATTGACGATCAGTCGTGGGAAAGTGGCAGGAATATGACTTTATGATAGTTATATATTGTGTTCATTATTTATAATATTTGTTTATCTATTTAATTTAGCTCTCCTTAAATTGATCACTGAAGCAACACATTTGAAAATGCGCAACTTTTACTTTGAAAGCGAGCTGTCTCTGTTTCCGACTCTCGACTTCCTTTACTCAATTAAAATTTTTCAAGTCATGTAATGTAACAAGCTGTTGTTTTGGTGCGCTGAATTGCATTGCATGTGTTCATTCAATGCGACAATAACACAGACAACACCAGACATTTTCCAGCTGATCCAAGAGGCTTTTTAAAGAGTTTATTTAGCTGAAGAAGCAGGAGAATTGTCTCAGCACATAAAAGAACACTTCATCCTTCAGTTCATCACAAACATCCAAATCAACACGTCTGGTGATACTTGGTTTTCACTGGACGGAAGAGGATGAAAAGTAGCTAAAGCTGTAGGATAAATGTGGTGGAGCAAAAAATAAAAATGATGTAGTGGAATAGAGGTATACAGTGTAAATACTCAAGTAAAGGAAAGTACTTCATATTGTAGGTTATATATATGAGATTTTTAACATTAATATATATTATATATATATGAAGTCACTCTCCCTCTGTGTGTCTGTTGTTATCAGAGGTTTTCTGCTCTGCATGACTCCCTCCCTGTGAAACAGTTGACCCTCCCCGCGTTAATAAAGAGAAAATAATTTATTATTTTTCGCTATTACTATGTCTCAAGATTTAAGAAAGAAGATATTTTGCCGGCTGAAGCAAATTGTATACCGGAAAGTCAACCTTTGTTTTATTCTAATCATAGGTGAAGTGCTGTCGAAGTGCACCGGAGCGTCACTCCACTTTTTTTCTCCAAGTGAGGAGATAGAATATTTGCATGATCTTTTTTTTTAGCACATCTTTGTTTTTAGCGCTTGGAGATTCAATCATCACTATTTAATACTAAACATCCAATGTTGCAAGAGAATCAATAGGGTGAACGTGATGATGTAAGCTGTAACGGCACTGCTCTCTATGCTCTGCGCTTTATACAGTATAAAGCAGCTGTGGACAGCAGATACTAAGAATCACCAACATTCATTTATAGATCAATGCAGACTGATTTAAGCTAATCTAACCACATTCAATTTTATTTTATTTGCTGATTTTGGCTGGCGAGTGAGGCTCACAAAAACAAAGGAATTTTAGTTCCTTTTCAAGTCCTTTCATTTGATTGTGTGGTCAGTTTTAGTTAACTCGTGTATGTAAACAAAAAGAGCCACAACTTAACCATGCACGCTTGATACTTAGAATACTCGATATGAGATAATAGTTCACAGCAGAGGTAGCCAACACGGTGCACGCGGGCGGATATCACTCGGATATCAATCTTACATAACTGATAATTTGTATAAACATGGGACAGAGTTCATGATTTGTTAAAAAATGTTAGAACGGTAGTGGTTAGTACAAACTAGTGAAATGATTTCCTAAAAAATTTTAGAAGTGATAATTTGTACAAAAATATAACAGGTGTGATTTTGAACAAAATACACAATCATTGTTAATAATTATTGTGAGGAATAATTAACATTGACATGTGATCAGACAGTCTCTTCACATATATTATTATTATTATTAAAAAGTGATCTGTGCAACTTTGTTATTCAGGAAGTTTGTATCAAACAAGTAGCCCTTCGTACTACTCAGTACCCTTGAAGTAGCTCTCCATTTCAAAAAGGTTGGTGACCCCTGGTTTACAGTTAATTAAAATTGAGGTTTCTGAGAATACTGCAACAAACAACGCATTCAGCACTAACACCTTTGTCCGTAGCTTGCGCACCATCCGTGGCGCCACGGTACCACGCACAGAAACACCAGATAGCATACAAACAAAATATGCTGTAAAGATGCAAGAAAACAACGAGTGTAACCAGCAAAACGCCCTATAACAACCTCCTTAAAAGGCATTGTAAAATTGATTAACTGTAAACTCATATTGTATATTGTAAGCAAATAAGTCAAGTATTAAATGCATTATAAAGAAACAAAGGTTGAAAAAAGGAATTGTGCGTCTTTGTAAAATCATTAGACATGTTCATTAGTGCTTTTATCAGTGAACTATTTGTAACTGAGAACTTTGGGCTGAGATGCTGGTGCTCAAGAGCGACATCTAGTGGTTCAGAATGTCTCATAAAGAACCCTTATTAAGTACAGCACCTAAGTAAATGTACTTGGATACAAATGGCAGTTTCTGTGGGGTTTTTTTGGGGGGGGGGGGGTTGAATTTGTAATGCCTGTGTGTCCCCATGGCCCAACTCTGTCTCTTCTGTTTAGAACCAATTTCCGTTTTTTAAATTGAAGGTCCTTTTGATCTGATTGCAGAGAGAGGATTTTCCCAGGCTGCAATACAAAGCTGGAAGTCCCATGTTTTTGGATGTGATCAAATAGTGACTTTTAGTTTTTTATGTTCCAGGTTGGAGGTTGTTAGTTTAATTTAATTTGGAGACACCACGCCTCTAAGCACCTACAATGATAAGAAGGAGGGGCCGAAATTACTTTTCAGTGTCAGCTGTTCTGATGGTACTGATTCATTTGCAATTCAAATTGAACTCGTTAAGGGAGGTTTTTAAATTCATACCCATACATTGGTGGCTTTGTCCTGCCATGGCACAGCACATGGTGCTACTTGTGTTTTTGTATTTGTACAATGGACATAATTGCCATGCAAATCGCAGAAGAATTACATTATATTACATTACAGTCATTTAGCAGACGCTTTTATCCAAAGCGACTTACAATTCAGATTCTATCACACCG
Source organism: Leptoclinus maculatus (assembly GCA_032191485.1). Taxonomy (NCBI): domain Eukaryota; kingdom Metazoa; phylum Chordata; class Actinopteri; order Perciformes; family Stichaeidae; genus Leptoclinus; species Leptoclinus maculatus. Next base: position 516,356 of record JAVDOI010000106.1, on the reverse strand, counting down.
TAGGCACAGCTAGGGGAGCAATTTGAATGGGGAGCCAGAATGACTGGCAAAACACTTTATGTTCAGCATGATTCAGTGGGCGGGAATTAGTAGCAAACACGGACAGGCAGATTTTCTGATCTGTTGATCTGCAGGAGGGGAATCAAAACTTTTTGCACTACCAAACATCATGTTGAAGTGTCAAGTGATTAAAGCTATGAGAACAGATCGGTTTTGGCTGAGTTTTGTTTGTGTTGTGTGTAACTGGGGTTCAGGTGTGGTCTGTCCTGTCCCTGTACTGTTTGTGACGTGATCACCATAAGGCCCAGACGGGTAGGGTTGATCTGGCCCTCATTAAGGCCCTCCCCTGGGGTTTGGGGGGAGGGGTGGGGATGTCTGGGGCCCCTCTATGATGGATATCTCCTGGAAGTGGACAGGGCACAGCCACAATAGAACGACCCCTTAATGGTCCCCCATACAGAGGAAATGGATGAGCGGTCCAATAATATCACACATAGTAACACGCATATGCATAAGAACACAGAAATACACACTCCATTCTCATATCTGACACACAAATTCACAGTCGGGTGTGCAGAGTGAACACATGCTCTACATCAGTGGTTCTCAACTGGTCTGGCTGCGGGACCCACCATCACCCCTTAATGACGAGCCGCGACCCAAATTATATATATAAATATATATAAATAAATATATATATGTAAGAAGTCTAGTAGTAGTAACGTCTCTGTGTAGTAAACAACTGTCAAATCAAATAAAGAAAGTACACATCAATTATATTTCAACAATTATTATTCTTAACTGGATGGATTATAAATAATACATAGAAATACATAAATAAATGTTCTTCTCATTTCAAGTAAAATAACAACTAGATAAAAAAATATATTACGTAACAGAATTCATTTTAGAAAAATAATTTCCACTGAATTGTCCTGCAGCTTTAAATTCAGTTTACTCAGGGTGAAATGAAAAAGCCACAATATTATATTTTTCTCATCTTCTAAAAAGAGAATTTAGTGTGGGAAGAATTCACCTAAACGAGTCTGTCCAGTCAGAGACTAATGACTCTGGTCTCTCTGGCCATTTTTCTCTTTTGGAGATCGTCCTATGATTTGACTTACACAACTCACACCACAATAGTCCTGCTCTGCTATCTATATCCTCGTCTCTCCCCCATGTGTCACGGTGTGTGTACATCTCACTCAAGTCAGGAAACTTGTCAGAATGCCCATATTTGATTGGCTGAGCTGCATCACGTGATGTGATTCACAACGCATTGGTCGGTGTTTTTCCTGCACCGCTGAACAAGTGCCGTAAATGCTGGAATAATTCCGTTGCATAAAAAATGCCCTTCAAAACAAAATCACAACATTTTTTTTTTGTCAGGCAAAGGCCCGCGACCCACCAGTTGAGAATCACTGCTCTACATGCTCTGCTCTATGATTGGTTATTGTTTCTTTCTTAGAACAGACATCAAAGATAAACAGACCAGATTATACATCTTTGATCGAGCACACCCTCAAATACCCCGAATGTTTGCTTCATTTTTCCTGCTGTACATGTGATGAGCATTGCAATTGCTTCACATTTGTTAACACACACACACACACATGACACAGCATACTACTGATGGGGCTCTAGAGGGTGCTGGCTCCCCCCAGTCTCCACCTGGCACTCTTGGTGCCAGCTGAGACCTGGTGCTGCATTACCATTCTCAGTCCATCCCCTTACACTTACACCAACACCTTCTCGCTTCATACACCCCATCATTTCACTCTCATCTTAATACACACAATCCCACTGTTCCCCGTTGTACACCCGCTAGTTACCCTAAGCCCCCATAGGATCAATAGCCAGTGGCCTTGGCTGGCCCGAGGTTATTCACCAGGGAGGCCTGCTGAAATATCGGGAAATGGGCGACAAAAGAGAGGTTCCTCAAAGGCAAACAGAGGCTTATTAGAAGCTGCTGGATAATCCCTGTGTTCATCATACTGGATGTTTGATCTCACATCAGTAATAAATGATGTGAGTGTGAGGATGCTATGCTAAAACAGGGCTTTTAAACTTCCAATTAATTGGGCCATCTTTTTAGGTGAATTTCCTCTTAAACACATGGTGTCGCCAGACAGTTCTATTCACCTGCCAGTGATGAGCTCTAATGCTTTGGAGTTTTATACCCCAACCTTCCTCATTGCACGCCCCACTATGCAGGCACCAGTAGGAGTCACTAGTGTGGTAGCAAGGAAAAGATCTCTTCAGCTTTGTTGAGCCTCTGTAGACGGCAGCTCCGAGCATGAACAAAGGTGTTTATACTCTCTGTACTGCATTATTCTCCAAAACACCAGAGGGCGTACAAACAAAATGTACTGTAAGGAATCAAAAAGACATCAAGTGATATACTCATACTCATAGATATGCCTATAGACTGTAGGTGTAACCGGCAAAACACCATAAACCAACCTCCACAATGCAGAGGAGAGATTGTAATAATCTGTAAACTCATATCTCCTATTCATGAACTACTTTATTTCCTTCATACAAGCCCTGTAAAGAAACAAGTTAATAAGTAACACATGCATTATAAAGAAACAAAGGTTGAATATCCTGAAAACAATTTGATTTGGCTGCAAAATATTTACTCAAATGTAGATTTTTAAGACTTCCTGTTTATAAAGCTTTTATCGCGCGCACCAAATTCTAAAAATTCAGAGGTGCACGACCAAGCGCTGCGACCACGTGTCGATCGTGATTTTAATTTTCTGGCACGCACGCTTCGGCCCAGATTTACTACGGCGAGTATAAATTAAGCTTTACTGGCTTTCCACCTGTGTACATGGACAATAAGTTATTCTCCAGGGAATCGACCCTCTGTGAACGCAAGCACTTTACCCCTGCTAACCTGACATGACCTCGTCAGAAGAACCCCAAGAATAAGTATATTTATTTTGGTTGTGACAAGCAAGCATTATGGTTGTTTGTAACAAATCCAGTGACTTAGTATTTTGTAAATGTAGTTGCGTCACATCTCCTATCAACACAATCAACACAGGTTACTTTTAATAAAAGACTACGTGTGTGCTCATCCAACTGTGTGTGTGTGTGTGTGTGTGTGTGTGTGTGTGTAACAGACTGTGCGGCTCCTCCTGCTCATGGTATTGGAGTTAAAAGGGAAGTCCTTAGGCTAAGTGGTGATAAGGGCTGCCTCACACCGATTAGATCTACTGAAGTCACCCTGTTTGTGTTTGTGTGTGCATGTCAGATTCATAAAAAATATGTGTGTGGGGGGGATGTATTGACGGAAGGTCGTGTTGCAGTAGCATCTGAAACCCAAGTTAATACAGAGGACGGTCAGAGCATCCTGTCCCCACTGTATCAGCCATGTGTCCCCTCTGGTCTCATTTTGTTCGTCCTTCTTTTATTAACTTCTCATTTATAACTCCTTGGGAACATTTTTTATTGACTCTCTTAGTTTTGCGATACATCCCTAAAATAGGAGACAGCATAAAAACAACACCTCAGTGTTCACTATGAGGAAAATGAATATACAAAACCAAATAAAGTTATGTATGTGTGTGTGTGTGTGTGTGTGTGTCTGTATATGTGTATGTCAATATGTATGTATGTATGTATGTATGTTTGTATGTATGTATGTATGTATGTTTGTATGTATATGTATATGTCTGTATAGTATGTATGTCTGTATGTATGTCTGTATGTATGTACTCTCTATTGCACACTATAGTATTAACTGTTAACTGCCCTCCGTCGCTTGCTACAATATTAGCTGCTTTATTTTTACTGCTTTTGCACCCAAATGACACATATACTCTAGAATTCAATCATTTGAAAATGGTCAGCAAAACTATAGTTTGCAGTTAAGAGACAAAACAAACTGGTATGGGCCTTGCTGTGTGTGACAGTGACGCTGAGGATGTGTGTGTTTGGTCAGCCTGTCAGGTGTGTTGGCAGAAGTCCCAGAGTCCCCAGCTGGTCATGTGGGCCCTCTGGAGTCATTTATCTCGACATGAGTCCCATCTGCTGGGCTTCTGGTGTGGAGTTAGAGGTGAGCTGAGTGAGACACATCAAGGAAAGACGTCTGTGTTCATGTAGCACAGCTGTCACCTGCCTTTTGTCTGGATCACTGGAGATCTCTGTGGATTGACACTCTGTCTCTGCTTAGTCTGTAAGAGTGTGAAGTCTGTCAAAATGACTAATGGGGGATTTTATTATGGAGTGTGTGTGTGTGTGTGTGTGTTTCTGAGCGCTCAACATATTGTAGAAGTATCATAATAAGAATAACCTCACTTTCAGCCAAATATATGCTAATGTATGCACCTTGAACTTATTTCCCACTAAATTCCCCCATACTTAGCTGTACAGTTTTGTAGCAGTAGTTTCACATTTTGGGAAATACACTTATTCACTTTCTTGGTGAGAGTAATATGAGAAAATCAATACCACTTACATGTCAGTCTGTCAGCCTAAATATGGACGAGAGCCAGGAAACGACTAAGCTAAACTAACCATCATCATCAAGGTATGAATCTTCTCATCTAGTTCTCGTTAAGAAATTGAATGTGAAAGTGTGAACTTTATTTCCCAAGATATTTAAGTTGTTCATTTTTCCATACTTCCATGTTCCACACTTCATACACAAATTAAACAGTGTATCTAGATTTTTTTCCATTTGATGGAGTAGTGCACACATGAAAACTTTTTTTTTTTATATAAAAAATGTCTAGATACACTGCTTTATTTTGTTTCAATTTCTCTATATTTTTGTATCTTAACTAGATTTTTCTTGTACTTTCAGAAGTATGATGCCCAAAGCCCTGGACGGTCAGATTGTTATGGAGAAGACGCCTCGCTACTTTGTTACCCAGGAAACGCCAGCACGAGTCCATGCCATGTCACAGGATGTGAAACTGATTGTGGTCGTCCGTGACCCTGTGTCCAGAGCCATATCTGACTACACACAGATCATCTCCAAGACCCCCGACATCCCCCCCTTTGAGAGTCTGGCCTTCAAGAATCGCACCACAGGTACAGATCCTGGTGTTTATAGCAACCTCAGTACGATACACTACATGAATAAAGACAAACCTGGGGTCTTCCTGGCTGTTGATTCCTAACATTGGGTTGATCCTGGAGCTTTTTGATTTTGCGCTCTGTTCTTTCCCTCTCAGTATTTGGTTTTTCTCTACAGTGCAGGAGTTAGTGAAGGCCCAAACTGAAAAAAAGACATAATATGGATCCGCACACAGTAAATACAAAGTGCAGATTTACAGGCAAGTAGCATGAGACAAATCATTATCATTAGATAACAAGCTTTTGTCACAAACAAGACTCAGGAAATGTGTCATGCCTTTCTGGTTTCCGTTTGTAGTTTGAGTAGTATTGACCAATCACATTCGAGCAGGCTTTGGTTGAATGCAGGTAAACAGTAGATCGCTTTTGATTGGTTTAAAATTAGCTTGTAAACTGGTTACTTGTGAAACAACCCAGTGGTAAATTTCGTCTCTCAACTCCAGTCTCGCATCTTTAGTTGCTAATCGAACTGTAAACAATGAGCAGCACAAGTCTTGGCCCTGATATCCACTGACTACACCAGAACCTCCAAAATATAGCCCCTTGCCCCCAGAGGCTTATCTGTAGTCGATCTGACTTCAGATAAGCCTCTGGGGGTCTGATCTATTAGTCTGATAGGGGATGGGTTCCAAAACTCTGCACTACTCAACGTAGCATGAACAGCAGCAGCAGGAGGAGCGAGGCAAGATACAGAGAAAGAGAGAGAAAGAGTAGATGTGCCTCCAGACCCATGGAAAACCATGTTGAAAAAATACTAATCACAGCAGAGTATTTTCATATACTTAAACGGTGACTCTAACTTTTGTCATGTTTAACTATAATAAGGTTTAAAATGTCCCATTGACATGGTTCTCATATTTTGTCCTAGAGGGGCCCTCCGTGTCAGACTTAGAAAATCCCTGGACTAGGTCAGTAGCTAAAGGGTTATACCTTAGTTGTAAAAGTTGGATGAGCGATGCTGATTGCAGGTTTTGAATAAAGAACCTTGGTATACCTCTTTCTTGTCTCTAGGTCAGATCGACTCTCTGTGGAGCCCGCTGTGGATCGGCCTGTACGCCCAGCACCTGGAGCGCTGGCTGTCCTGGTTCCCCAGGACTCAGATCCATCTGGTCAGCGGGGAGAGGCTCATCTCCGACCCAGCTGGAGAATTGGGCAAAGTCCAAGACTTTCTGGGTCTCCAGAGGATTGTCACAGACAAGCACTTCTACTTCAACAAAACAAAAGGCTTCCCCTGTCTGAAGAAGCCGGAGGGCAGCAGTAAACCTCACTGCCTTGGGAAGACGAAAGGGAGGACGCATGCCTCGATCGACCCAGAGGTGATGCAGAGACTGAGGGATTTCTACAAGCCGCATAACCAGCGCTTCTATAAGATGGCGGGCCAGGACTTTGGATGGCAGTGATGCTCTGATTGTGTGGAATCAGAAGCTTTTGTTGGCATTATGGAGTGCAAAAGTTTCAGAGAACAGAGTCAATCAACCGCTTCTGACCAGCAGTGGGAAATCTCAGAAACTTAAAAACAAAAACCCAGCGTCAATACCTTCACCTCTATCAATAAATTAATCAATAATCTTGTTCACGTGTTTGAAAGACAGCAGGGTAATTTTATATATCATAGATGTTCAGTAAAAGATGTACTTTTGTGGTATTAAACAAGGGTGTCCCTTCGCATCTTTCTCGTTTGGTAGTACTTATTCCTATGCCAGGTGGTCCAATAAATGTGCAAAGTTGGTCATGAGACACTAGTTGCTATAGGTTACAGCTGTAAAAAGTTGGATGGTGAAATACACAGTGTAGCTGTTAGTGTCTCTGGTTGACAGTAATCCTAAAGCTCTAGTTGGTAGGCTGTAGTGGCACAATTAACCCAAAACAGGTGTATTTTCACATTCCCAAATTAGCCCAACTTTCTTTTTCTACCTGTTTGTTCTTCACTCTCACTAGTTAATAATTTACATACATATTGAGTATCGTCCTCCAAGCATTTTCCCCAAAAAATGGGGATGAATCTTTAATGTGGCGAACAGCAGAAGGGTGAGAGAGATAATTTCTATGAGCTGAGATTTGACTCAGTGGTTTTGTATTGTTGAATAATGAATGTGCATAAATGGATGTAGGTAAACTGGGGTGGATCTCTTGCCTCCTAGCCTATTGGCAAATTTATGTGCTAGGCTAAGGTTGCAAAAGCACTTGACTGTACCTTGAATGAAGTAAAGGGCCCACTGGAGGACAACCAAAACAAGACCAGGTCAAATCAATGAGAGGTCGACATACTGTATCAAGGGCCATGTCTCTGATTGTGATGTATGAAGCTTTCAGGTTTTACTGTTACTGTGAGACGGCCTGCTTACAGGGTTGTCTGTTTTCAGTTTGCATGTATTTGCACTAGTTTGAAAACATAAAAAAGAAAACTATTTTCAAGCAAAGAATTTGCAATTGATTCTTTAGTTGATCTCTCCCACATTTCTTTCTCCTCGTTGTTTGCCACCAAATGCTGTTATAACTTCTCATTGAGCCATAATTAGTATAGTTTGGATTTATGTTGAGTGTGTGCACAGACAAGTGCAATTGCTTTGCGAATGTCTCTCTAATAATGCTGATGAAACTGATGAATTTTCTAGAATTGTTATAGTGTTGGTTTATATGGGGGATTCTATTTTTAAAGGGGGAAATTACTATTAAAAATGACAATCTGTAACAGAAGACATGCTAGTCTTTCCAGTGCTGCATAAGTGTACACATATGGCTGAGTTAGAGATAAAATACCAAGAGCTATTGTTGGAATCTGACATGTGCCCTCCACATGTGAAGAAATTTACAGTGTTTCAATTGCTGCCCGCAAACGCACCACTGCTCTCATTGGACGAGAGCAGGGATGCCGCAGCAACTTCCGGTTTTACTGCCGGAAGCGGCTTTTAAAGAAATTCCTTTTTTAACCAAAACCTGCGCCCAGACTTTCCATGCGCTGGAGCTCCTCTTTGACTTTCCTCACCAACGGCAGTGGAATTCTCCTGGGGGTTTTCAAAGAAAATGGCACGGCCCCCTGTTTAAGCTTGATGGCATATGGTTGTTGAACCTCACCAAGGCCACTGCATAGCTTGGGGTAGCTTGACTTGAGGGTCGCCATGTCTATGCTGTCGACACGAATGAGTAACCCAAGGGCCACAATGGCTGGCAACCCAAGCAACGGCATGCTCAAGTTTTTGACCACATAGACCTTTGCCATGGTTTGCTTGGCTCCTACCCTCAGCAGCAGTCTGATGAACCCCAACACATCTAGAGGAATCCATCCTGGACCAAGCAAAGGCTTCTCTGCCTTCTGGAGGACAGGCTGCTGTGCATTGGAAAAAATGCTGTTAAAAACAGACTGTGACACAACAGTGACATCCGCTCCGGTGTCAAGTTTGAAAGTGAACATTTTGTCCATAGTGTCTATATCAACTGTCCATGGATCAGCATCAGATGACACAGAGCCAAGAAAGAAACTCTCTTCCTCTTCCTCAATACCAAGCACGGCTTTACCAGCAAGGCACACACGCTGGTAGTGACCTTTTCTTCCACAGGAATGGCACTCTGCATCCTTAGCAGGGCACTCGTGTTTAGGGTGGGGCATACCACCACATCTGTAACACTGGGAGCTTTTTGGACTTGCACTCTGAGAGCTGTGTGACTTTGCGACATTACTTTTGAATTTGCCGAATTTAGGCTTTTCCTTTAGCTGTCTGCCTTTAAACACTCTGTCAACCGAGCAGATATCCATCTGTTTTACACCACTGGCATCACTCCTCAGTGTGTTTTGTTGCTTTTTGATCTCTTCTGATTGTCTTGCCATGTTAATTGCTTTTTCCAGGTCTAGATCTTTTTCAATTTGCATGCGGTCCGCCAGCCCTACCACAATACGGTCTCTGATAAGCTCGTCATGCAACATCCCATAATTGCAGTGCTCGGCTAATGCATACAGAGCAGTGACAAATGCATCGACAGTCTCATTTGCTTCTTGTTTGCGCATATTAAAACGTGTACGTTCGTAAACAATATTCTTTTTCACCACAAAGAACGACTAAAAACCATCCCTTACGTTAGTGTAATGCAGGGGCGGACTGGGGGAAAAAAGTGGCCCGGGAGTTACTGTGTCAGACCGGCCCACTCGGTATTTTTTCTCTCGCATTAATGCATAGTTTATCGCGCGTTAATACATGGAGCACACATTTTTATCACAGTGTTTTTAGTGTATAGGTTAAGGACTGTGGTCCTTGATTCTTTGAAGACATCATAAAAATATTTATCTTTGACATCTGAAATTACAAGAGCTCTGCTCTGTGATGTCTTTCCTTGTCTCTCCCCCCTGTGTCACGGTGTGGGTACATCGCACTGGTGAAATCAGAATACCCTTATTTGATTGGCTAAACTGCATCAAGTGACGTGTTTTACAACACATTGGTCTGTGTTTTTTTTTCGCAAGTGTTGAGTAGGCTAGAGCAGTGGTCCCCAACCACCTGATCCTTTGAAAAATGACCGGATTCTCTCCCAATTTCATCCGCCTGTGGCTCTTGACACATGTCAAGACGCTTGTCTCGGTCACGTGATACGTTAATTAAGCCCACAAGTTAGCGAAAATTAGTAAAAAACATTTGGAGAGCTTCTTTGCAAAGGGGAAAAGCCCACTAAGGAGACAGAAGAAGAGCCTACAACTTCCAAGAAAAAGAAAGCTTCATTTAACAGACAATATCTGGAGTCTAATTAAATATCAGGAGTAATTCTGATGCGCCAAACCCACTCTGCATAATATGTGACGACAGAGGAAGATCAGCTGCTAGAGATTGTAAATGACGGTGGGTGGCCTTAAAAGTATGTTTGAGACAACAACTCTGCTGGTGTTTAGGATTGACATTTAATAACACCTAAAACAAAGTTAGACTGACGGAAAAGATTAGATGAGTAAAGAAATTGGGGATTTCCCCGGTATCCCCGATGGCCAGTCCGCCCCTGGTGTAATGGCGCTGGTCTGCATCACTGAGCTTCAAGCCTCTCAGGACATCATCAGCTTCGTCTCCCATACAATATATCAAAGTATTCACCTGGTTCTCTTCAGAGCTTGCTGTTAGGTTGCTTGCTTGGCGGAACCTTTCGAATCTACGGATCCATTTTGTCCACTCATGCGGCTTGGAAAAGTCAAAGGGCTCCGGCGGCTGTATGCTAAACGTAGCGCCTCGTGTGTTAGCCATTCTGCTAGCTCCTTCCCCGCTCTGCTCGTCGTCGTCACTCATTGAACCTGCTCACCGATCCTTGTCCTTCCCTTCAAACCGTCTTTCCTTCCTGAGTTAGTTTAACAGCACTTCTGACACCATGTCGTGTTTCCAAATAAACGTGAGAACAGACTGCCCTTAACTCAACTCTTTATTCGCATAGCTCCGCATGTACATTACTCTCACGATCCAGACTCCTTCCCAGGTTGCCTTGCTTCACCCCCATTACCCCTGGGTCCTAAGTCCCCACTTGTACAGCTTCCCATAACATCTATGTACCCACATACATTCATAATAAATACCACAACATTCACAAAAAGACTCAACAATCCATCAGCATATATTGCTGACACATTTTAAATTTAAATTGAACCATAATAAATCTTTAAAGCTAGGGCCGGTAATCATTCTATAAATGTTTTTGTAATATTTGTAATATTTACATATCGGCAGCAATAAATAAATCAAATGATCTGACAAAGAAAGAAAATAAAAACTGGTGTCTGCGGCTGTAGCTCGACTGTAATCAGCCATCTAATCATGTCATTCGGCCAAAGGAAATGATTGGACAGCCTACCTACCTGTCTAACTACCTGTCTAGCTGTCTGCCTACCTACCTGTCTACCTACCTGTCTACCTACCTGTCTGCCTACCTACTTGTCTATCTTGACAGCGTTGGATACCATTCACGCCAGTTCATTTAGAGAAGGAGGGGCCTTGGAGACCTGAAGGGACGGACTGTCAGTGTTGCAGATCTTCTCACTAGATTTAGGGACTTTTGGCGCTAGTGCTGCTAGCTACTTTCATATAGGAGAAGAGTTGGCAACACTGGGCTAAAATACATAATATATAATATACATTTGGCTTAGAATAAATAAATGGAAAACATTTTCCATTTATACAATTTGTTTGATTACATAAGAAAAGGTACCCCATCACGTAAATATTACACAGGGAGCTACAAAAGAAATGCGCTCTTCTAGCTGATGAGTTTTGGCAGTTTGCACAGACAGCCACATGTTTCCTCTAAAGCTGTTATTAGTCAGAGAAACAGCATCAGCATGCTGTTTGATCAGAGAGATGCTGCTCTAAGTAAAGGCACTCAGCGTAGCCTATAGGCATCCTCAACCTATTTAATATGTATTCTTTACACTTTCTCACTTGTATTCCTCGGGTACACCTTCTGTTATTTCCCTCCTTCCATGGCGAGACACTACTGTAACGTCTTTCTAAAGCTACTTTATGCTATTTGGTTCACATACTGGTTGGGAGGCAATGTATCATCACTCTAATACAAAGTACACTCAAAAAAAGGATATTGGCTGGCTGTTACATTTACGATAGTGTAACATGTATTTCGAACGATATTCATTCATGTTTCCAATGTGAACGTGATTCAGTCATGTAGGATTTGCATGAACTTCAAAAACGTAACATTTATTAGAACCATTCATTTTGCGATAAACTGAGACAATCGAGTATCTAGGCATGACCGCGAAAATCAAGGCGAAGGCAGTCTTCGTCAGAAGATTGTTGAGAAGATAAACCGTTGGCTTGCACATGGAAAAGGTAAGCAGAAATCCATCATCATCCGTCTAAATGCAAAAAAATAATATGTGCATAAATGTCTTCAGCTCTTAGCTAACTAGCTAGTTGTTCTGTTGAGGCTATTTGTTATTTAGTGTTATTTTCGACCAAACTTAAAAAGCCGACAGTCCCCATGTGCATGGCTAGCTATGCCGCGTTAGCTAACGTTAAGTTGTCTCCTTTTTTGCAACCTGCCACATAACTTGCCAATGTGAACGGTGAGCTATTGTTAATGACGAAGTAACGTGTTAGCGACATATTCTAAGGTGTTCACGACTAGCTAACATTGACGAAGAAACAAATGTTAATGACGTTAGTGTGAAGGATTTCAGTATTGAAAATAGTATTAGTATGATTTTAGTATTAGAATTAGTTTAGTATGATTATTAGCACCTCTTATGGTGAATAGAAGTGTCAAAATAATAAGAATGTTACCATGGGTTAAGAGTTGCAATATATTTATCTTTGAAATGTGTTTTATGTTTACAGGAGGTTTACAGATAGAGGATATTATATATTACAGTATATTGACACATTGAATGTATTAAGCCATATGTATAAGCCGTAAAAGTATTAAACACTGAAGTATTAAACACTGAAGTATTAAACACTGTAAGAGAAGAAGTATTAAAGGTCAGATAGGGTCAGATTTAGGGAATATTTTAGTGATTTAGGAACATCTTCATGAGGCATGAAGTAAGAAGCGTAGGAGAAAGGGAGACAGTGAGACCATAAAAGTAGCAGGAATGCGGAGGAGACAATGCCAGGGTGATGACTTCAAAGGATGTCTCCAGCTGTGATGGCTCAAGGAGGACAGAAGGAGGAGAGAGACGGAGTCGACTTACAGCCATATGGTTGTAAATAAAGCCAGACATTGATTGGCTCAAGACATTAGCCAAGATGATCAATGTATAAGTAACACCGATTGGCTCGCCACGATCTGACCTCCCAGTCTTTTCTGCAGTATAAAAGCTTTGTTTGAGAAAACAGAGACCAGACCTCACATGATCGCTTCACAGAACCTCCTTAAATGTGAGACCTGAGAGAGTGAAAGTGTGTGGTCTCTGTTCTCGAGAACATTTACTATTGATAGTTAATTCAATTTGCATTTGATATTAAATACAAGTTTTACTTTTGAAACCGAATTCAGCAATTTATTGGGTGCACATGCGCAGTAAGAAGTAAACAAAGAACCAGACCAGCACTGCGGCCTTGCAGCTCCATCGGAATATTCTAGCCTTAACATTAGCATACTTCTTGTAGAGTTAAATTAGCACGCTGACGTTTACTAGCTAAACTGCTGAATTTAAATGAAAATAAATTACTAAGCACATGTTTCGTTTACTAGGGGTAATACTACCGTCATTTAGCTTTAATACTGGAATATAGGATAATTTATCGTTAGCATCCTTTTACCGACTCTAGTAAAGGCAAAGCTAACTTTAATAATTAAAACGATATTTAGCTTGAAAGGTAAGAAGTTAAAGTTTAGTTTGACACTATTAAATCAACGATACGATAATTTTTCTCAATACTTTAAGTGAATTTGTGTTGGAATGTTAGCTAAAAACGGTCCGTTAGGTGTATTTGAAACTTTTACTGTGACTGGCTGTCCGTTTCTTACTGCTGCCCCTGAACGCAGCAGACGTAATACACGTACGTCTTGTTTACTTTCTAAGCTAGGCTAAATACTAGCAGAGTTTGGGTGAGGGCGGCTGAGTTTGATTAGCCCAGGGGTCGCCAACCTTTACTATCCAAAGAGCCATTTTGCCCTATTTTCCACCAAATAAAATTTGTCTGGAGCCGCAAAAGCTATTTGATATCACAGCTTATAAAGTTTTGTATCTAGTTATATTATTCATACAAAAACTATAGTTTGTTGTATTTATGAAATTATAGAACAAGAATAAAGACAATTCTTGACATTTTATTGCTATTTTACCTGTTATAACAATATCAAACTCTTATGAAGAGGAGAGTGTTGAGGCTTCACTTTCTCTGAATGGAGGGGAGGCCGCTGACTGGGTGCTTACTCTATTTACTACTTACTGCGCAGGCGCACCCAAAAAGTTACAGAATCCGGTTTCAAAGTAAAACAAGTATTTAATAACAAATGCAAACTAAATTAACTATCAATAGTGATGTTCTTGAGAACAGAGACCACACACACACTCGCCCTCATAGGTCTCCATTGAAGGAGGTTCTAAAAAAAACAAGGCATGATATGATCTGGCTTCTGTCCTCTCAAACAAGACTTATATATTGCTTAAAAGAAGGAAAGTGTTCCAACTGTCACAAAACTGCTGAAAACAGTGTGAGCCAATCAGTGTTTGGCTTGTTGGTCATCTTGGCTCCTCCTCTAATCGATCCTTTATGGCACGACTCCCTCGTAGCACCTCATGGCCGAATTCTCATCCCCCTCTTTATGGCCAGGCTGGGCCAGTCCTGCTGCATTGTCCTTGATGGTCATCTCTGCATTCCTGTTGCTCTCACTGGCTCCAAACTCTTCTGCTCCATGCCTCACTCAGATGTCCCTAAATCTGACCCTTTAAGACTTATTCTCTACAGTGTTTAATGCCTACAGTGACTATACTTTTATGGCTTAATACATTCTATGTGTCAATATACTGTAACATATAATATCATCCATCAGTAAACCTCCTGTAAACATAGAATACATTCCATAAATAACTATATTGTGAATCTTTAACCTATTTTGTGATCCTTTAACACAGGGATTCCAAAAGTGTGGGGGTGCGCGTGAACTGCCTCTAGGGGGTGCGCGAGAGGAAAAATGTAATGGTGGTCTAATGGTGTAATAATTAATATTAAATATAATTAAAAAAATGTTTTCACAAAATAAAAACAACCTTTGTAAGATTTTAATTTAAAATTAAAAACTTACAATTTAATAAATAAATGCACTTCAGCCCCTTTCCGCCAGACTGTATTTTACGTAGCTACACACTAGCTAGCCTAGCTTGTGCAGCTAACGTCAGCTAACAGCTAACTTCATTCATTCAGCAACATTCATGCAAATATGCTAAACTGAAATCGGGGAAACTGTCAGGTGGGACATCTGAAGCTATCAGTCATAAAAGAGGAGAGGGACAGAGAGAGAGGGAGGAATCGGAGGCGAGAGAAACGGAGAGGTGCGTTGGGAGAAACAAACGCCACGCGCGAGCAAACTGTTCTCTCATTGGTCCGATTTTTATGCGGCTATAAGCCTGTGCGTGTGTCCTCGCCATCCTTATTGCTCTTTAAAAGTGACGCCTTGTGTAACTGAAATTTATTGAAACTTTGTTGAAGTGTTTCAGGGCAT
Source organism: Leptoclinus maculatus (assembly GCA_032191485.1). Classification (NCBI taxonomy): domain Eukaryota; kingdom Metazoa; phylum Chordata; class Actinopteri; order Perciformes; family Stichaeidae; genus Leptoclinus; species Leptoclinus maculatus. The sequence goes on along the minus strand of JAVDOI010000106.1, from coordinate 501,116 downwards.
TTTCACACCTGTAGTTCGTTTGCTTTGTTCCGATTCAGGGATTAATATGATACAATGTTGCAGTTGCCCCTTTGTTCGGTTTGTGTTCACATTGCAACATTTAACAGCGGACTAAATCTTGTAAACAAACGCCACGAGCGAGCAAACTGTTCTCTCATTGGTCCGATTTTTATGCGGCTATAAATAGGTACTTTTGCATTTTTTTTTTTTTTTAAGATGTCGGGGATTGGGGGTGCATGAACCCGGTCGGGATGTAGAAGGGGGTGCGTGGCCTAAAAAGTTTGGGAACCGCTGCTTTAACATATTGTGACATTCTTATTATTGTGACACTCTTATTATTGTGACACTTCTATTCACCACTAGAGGTGCTAATAATCATACTAATACTATTTTTAACACTTAAATTCTTCACAAGAGTTTGCTGCAGCAGTTGAGAAATCGCTCTTTTTCTCTCATCTCCAGTGTGATACTTTTCAGCAAATGCTGTGTGCTTGTTCTGGAAGTGTCTTTTAACATTACATTTTTTGCACATATCAAGCATACAGGTAAGCCAGCATCGTTGGCAGTGAAAGCAAATTAATACGTCCACGTAGAATTAAACTATTTTCCTCCGTGACTTTTCTTTTTTGGATTTATCCATTGATAGTTTACCGAGGGCGGGGGTCTGCAATCATGATTAGCCACCTGCAGGGAAAGGCGCTTGACAGGTGTAATAGGATGTGACGCAAATTTTAGTTGACAAAATATTAAAACATTTTCATTTAAGGTCAGGTATTACTGACCTTGTTGTCTTTACTAGCAGCTGTTGTTGTCCAGTTAAAGTCTGCATTTCTGTGGAGGAAGCAGCTGTTATTGGAGCGATTAGCGAGCAGGGTGTCCAGCGGCGTTATCAGACCTACGGAGCGGCCGTCTGAAGGCACGTTAGCGGCTTTGAGCAACCAATCTACTTCCTGTTTACACCGGCACCCACCCGCATGCCCAGTGTACGTGATATTCTATTTCAGGCGTTTAAGTCTGGACGGAGATCATTTGGAAAACGATGCTGAAACGCCGTGTGGACGGAGATCGTTTAAAACGAAAATGTATTAGTGTGGATGTAGACTCAGGGAGCTGCAACAGAGGGGCTGAAGAGCCGCAGGTTGCCGAACCCTGGATTAGCCGAATATGGATACAATTTGACCGGATTAAAATCGGAGCTTTCGCGCTATGTTGCACACTTTGGAACCGAGATATCTCAACGTTTTTACGGACAGCGACACTCTCTCTCTCTACAACCAACCACAGCTAAAGTCATGGAGTAGCGTTACCTGAGGAAAACGGGTACGATAGTAGTAATAAGCTATGTGTGGACATCCATTGGCACAGAATCTAGAGTCACCGTAACCGTGCACTTTATCACTGTAAGTATTGTTTTACCATATGTTCCAGAAAGAGTTATTTTTGTACGACAGATGAATGCTCATTGTCTATGTTGGAAAAATTCACTCGAGACAGATTGAAAATCATTAACCACAGGACATTTATTCTTTGCAAAGAAGGAACAGGGCTGAACACATACATCAATACGTCAGGACTGCTCAGAGTTCTAACTCACACCAAACACGGCGCGAATTATTCGCGCCAGTAGATTACATACAAAGTCTATGCACAGAAGCGATGAGACTGGAGTGACGCAAATCTGCGATGGCGCGATGGACGCGAATCGCGTCAAACGCCAAAACGCCTCAAACGCAGAAGTTGAAATATTTGAACTTCTGCGAAAAAATCGCGTGACGCTGTGGCGCGATAGCCTATCAGCATTGAGATGTTTCCCCTGTCATCACTGACTTCCTGCCGTTGCTGAATCAGGAAATAAATACCGTAGCCTTCTAGCTGGCCTAGCCATACGTGATTGGTCAGTGGACTAGCGTGACATGTTGGGCGGTGACAATCCCAATATCTGCTGCCTCTGTCGAGGATGGACTTTGTCTTTAAAAATAGTGAACAGCAGCTTTGGTAGTGCTTTTGTTTTTACATCTGCAGTAGCTTTAATATGCTTGTATTATTATACAATATTATTACGCTGTTGTGTCACATTAAATTCACAAGTAAAGGGAAGACCCAGTGCTCTCCAGTAGATGGCGGAAATACAACGTTTATAGATGCCACAGAGAAATACAAATGTAGAACTGATCATTTAATTGTATCTATAACTGCATATGAACATGCAACAATTTATGTGAGCGTGCATTAATGTTTTCAGTTGAAACATTTTAAACTTGTGTGGTATTAAAGGTTTGGACCCAGGCAAAGACATCATAGCCTTAATGATGCTGATTGATCATCCTGAGTTCACTTACAAAGTTGAAATTGGCCTAGTGTGAAAACATCCTTAAATTTAGCATCCAGCTAAATTTTTGTTGAATAAAATGTGTGTGTATGCCAACGCACTGAATTCTGTTTGGTGGTGCATGGTGTTTTTCCATCATTTCTATTGCACACTTTCTATTTGATGAAATGCATTCCTGAGAAAACACATGTTATATCTGCATGAACAGAAACTTACATTTTCATACCTGAATTAATTTGGTAATATATATAATTCACTCAATTGTTGCAACAGCAACAATAACTTTATTCTACAATACAATAATGCAGATGTTTCAACCATCTGTTGTGAAGTCATATTCAGACAACGCAGGTCTGCTGGTGAAATGAAGTTAAACCAGCATCAAACTGTTGTAAAATAGCAAAGAACTCCCCGTGCTTATGTGAAAATCAAACATTGTGATGTTTTGCACAGCAACAGGTGTATTGGAGACGGATGCATTGAAAACATTTCAACCAGCTCCACGAAAAAATTGTGAAAAACTTCTCGCTCCACTTACAACTCTATCAGTTCTGTTCTTTCTGGTTCCACCCAAGTCACACACAAGTGCAAGTCTGGCACTGCGACGCACTGTGCAGGGCAAACCTGACTGCGATCTGGCTGCGCCGCTTGGTTTACTGGAACAGAGCCTGTGGTGTCCTCTTGTGTGCACAGAGCAGCAACTGTTGGAGAGATAAAAAAAGATGCTCTGTGCAGAGAAAGGGCTGACAGCAGTTGACTCTGAGGACAGACAGGATGGACAACTCAATGAAGCATCATTAATAACACAAATAAAACATCACAAAGTAAGTGGTAATCAGCCCGTAGCCTACTTCTCTGTATTTTTTATTATTTGCTGTAACGTTAACTGTGTTGTACGCCATGTGTGTGATTCAGCTTGTTGTGGAGTAATGAAAAACCAGAGCTCTTATCCATGGTCTCATTTGTTTACACTAATTATATTATTGTACGACATTAAATATGACAATGACCTACTACACGCTGCTCCTCTACCAGTACTCCTCTGCCTGTGGCTCGGGCAGGTCGTTGAGGTCCAGGAAGATGGAGGTGTTGGATAGTTTGCGACCATTCAATGACAGATCCAGCAGCTCCTCGGCAGTGCTTGGCAACGAGCTGATGTACATGTCCCACACCTGCTCCGGAGAGTCCAGCTCCAACAGCTTCTTCTTGATCTTCAGGTTCTTCTCAACGTTCCTGCGCTTGTGCTTGAACTCCAGGATGGTTTTGGTATAGCGGTTGATGGTGGTGACTGAGGACGCCATGCAGGCTGTGAAGGAGCTCCACGCCAAACTAAAGTAAAGAGACAGAATCAGTTTGAGCCTCTTCACGCAATATAGGACTTTTCACATTTCAACATGACAATACCACTGGCATAAAGAGAAGTCAGTATTCCACTGGTACCACAGTCTGCACGTGAACTCACATGTACGACCAGCTGTAGTCCCATGTTTGAGGTTTCCAGTCCTCTGGGCCCAAACTAACAGTCAGCTGGAAGGCTGTGGTGAACATCATATGGGCCACCATACCCAACAGACCTGTGTGGACGAGTGATGAGAAAGAAAATCACATTCTATCCAACGTCCTACCTGAGACCCATCACTGCATTTCACTTCAGTTACCACTTGGTGGGAGTGTTACATTATGTTAGACCGAATATCTATTCTACCTTCTGTGCCGTGTAAGACATAAACAAACTGGATATATCACATTTCCTCCCATACACAAAAGCCAAGCCCATATTTTTTAACAAGTGTTCAGATCTCTTGTGTGTGAACTTTGCTCGCCATTGAAATCTACAACACCAAATTTTAACGCACAGTGATGGAGAGTAACTAACTATTTATTCAAGTACAATTACCCAAGTAATTTTTGAGGACTTTTAGTTATAATATTTCAAAAGCTTTTTAAACTGAGCCACTGACTCTGCTGATCCAACATTGAGGGGGAGTTTGTCTCGGAGCGTTGGAGCTAAAATGGAAAAGCATCAGTGGCGGGCTGTGCATTTTATACCTGGGCCTTCAGTGCTGTCCGACTACAGTTAACCTCATGATGCCACAGCTACGGTTATTATTTGTTTCTAGGGGTGTAACAATACACATATTTGTATTAAACCGTTTGGTACGAGGCTTACGAACCGAACAATACGTTTGAATAATACTTAAGCTTAAATTGTGGGAAATATAATGTTTACGGTGGACTGCGCTCACGTAGGAGACAACGGGCTGTGTGACCTCTGAACCCGGAACAAAAAAAACAGCTGAGGTACCGCACGTGTGTTCTGGGAGGCTACGCTAAACTACCTTAAAACCATCTGGGCCCGAGCGAGGACCAATTGGTCCTCGAGTGGACCGAGTGGTACCGCACAAAGCAATTTTCGGAAACAAATATAATAATCCTACAAACATGTTGCATACCAGCTTAACGAAGAACTTCTGATGAACAGAACCATGTATAACATTTTACACACTGAAAACACAATTAAACACAATCTAACAGAACCTACCAGAACACCTACCAACATATCGTGATTTTATCGCTTTCATTTGGCGAGATACGGACTCAGAAAAGTGCTCCGACCGGCAAGCTACAAGCTACCATGCTCAACGATGCTATTAAAGAGCATTAGCATTCCACCTGGATTCTACCGAAAACTTCGGATTTACTCTCCGTGAAACGGTTCAAAAGTTACCCGCAAAAGAGCAGACATAAACAAGCCATTCACCCAGCAGAATAATTCTGAATTTTGACTCACTTTGAGATGAATGATGACGAAACAGTGCCCATAATCCATTTTAACCGGTGAAATCGACTTATATGGTTTTCCTGTTTAAAAAAACTGTTTCCTGAAGGAAGGGGGGTCAAACAAGCCTGGAGGACCACGTTTCAACATTTTGAGAATCCGGATTTTACGCAGGCTCTGCCCGTGCGTATAGGGATTTTACGGAAAACTATCCTGTCAATCAAAACCACGTTGCCACCACTGCATTGGCTAGAACCTAAGGCGTGTATAGAGGTGTCGTAGTATGGAATTGACCAATCACAGGCTGAGAAATGGGCACTCACACACACGCTATAGCACATGCTGCCGTGAGTCGGCGGCCCCAAGAGGCTTTGGAGAGGGTTCTAGCTCTCAAAAATGATTCCAAACTGCTGTATGTGATAGATTGTGCATGTACAAGGATAAAGGAAGTTAAATATATAGTTATTTAAGTTATAAAAGTACAATGGAACAGCTGGAGAGGCTGTTTCTCAAATGACGACCTTTCGTGACCTCTCGTACGTTTATGTCTCTTGCTCTGTCCTACTTCACTCTATTCACTCCCAATTCTTTTTTGTATGACTACTGCCATTGTTTGCTATGATGCTGGGTGGTTTTTAGGCTTTACTGAGCCTCATTTAATATAGTATTATCAATAATAGTGCTTTTTCACCATGCAAACCTGACATTTTCAAAGTGGAGCTGTGTTCCATCTTCATTTGCGCCTTCATTCGTTCTGCCATTTTGGATTGATAACCAAAGATTTCACCACGTCTCTCTCAACTTTTGTCACTCAGTGTCTAAGGCTACATCCACACTACTATGTTTCCTCACAGCGTTTCAGCATCATTTTCGAAATGATCTCCGTCCAGACTAAAATGTTGTTTAGTTAAAAAAAATACGACAGAGTAATAAAGTAGTCTTTAAGAATGAAAGGTTGTGTTTGATACTTAATTAACATCTTCTCTAAGATCTTCCTCTATGAACTCAGACACATTTCGTGGAAAGTTTTAGAAGTTTTATTTTTCAGACTTAGTTACAGCGCGGGTCTTCCTCTCTCTCTCACACACACACACACACACACATCACATTTACTTTAAATTCAACACTTGCACATAAAAGTTTACTAGATTATGGGTCAATAAATATGGTCAACACACGTCTCTCACTTGTTCCCTCTCGGTTTTGTTGTTGTCTGTTCTCACTTGTAGCTCTGCTGGTGACTGAAGTCTGTCCTACGTGGGAGCAATTACTGCTTTTGTTCCTTTACATTTTATCTGCGGACTTCACAATAGTTGTGCAGAACAAAATAAGCATTAATAAGGACAGGGAAGTCCTCCGTTTTGTGTCCATCACCTTTCCTAAAGCCGCTAACCGTGACTTCAGACGTCCGCTCCGTAGGGCTGATAACGCCGCTCGCTAATCGCTCCAATAACAGCTGCTTCCTCCGCAAAAATGCAGACTTTAACTGGACAACAGCTGCTAGTAAAGACAACAAGGTCAGCAACGCCTGTAATCAGTTGTCCATGTTAAATTAACCTGGTAGTCGATCGGTAATCAATGTTGTTGTTCATGAAACGGTTCCGGGAAACGGTTACGCGATATAGGTGTGACGAATCAGGGAGGGACACGTCATGACTGCTAAGAGCCAATCAAGTAGCGAACGCTGGTGTGGGCGTCATCGTTTCTAGACTTAGGCGTTTACAACCGTCCACACGAAGACGCAAACTTATCCGTCCTCGGGAGCCTTTTCAAACTCGGTGGATGTTTTCTCAAGTTGCCTATTGTGAAATGTATACTACAATGCAACCCAGCTGGCATTTTATGTGAACTTAACAGGCTGCCCTGAAGGCACATGTGAAAAACAATTGTCAAACTCAATGGAATTTAGAAAAACAATGATTCCTTTGCTTGGCTACTGTGTGTGTGTGTGTGTGCAACTATGGTTATCGTTATTATTTAGTTGCTAACACCGGTGGCACAGGGGAGCTTGGCCCCCTTGGAAGAGACATGAGCTAAAACAATACATTTTATGTCTTAAAGAGTTTTGCACTGTGTTTATGGTTATGCACCAAATCACCAAAACAAATTCGTTGTATGTGCTCCTTGGCAATAAAACAAGTTAGTGAGTGTGTCGGCCAGCAGGGAGAGAAAGTGCCGCAGGAGGAGACAGCTGTTGATCAGAGCAAAGGAGAATTAACGGTTAAGTCAGTAACCATCTTCTCTGTGCTTCCTGACCACAGAGAGCGATTAAGAGACATTGCATCGTTGTTGTTGTTGTCGTCGTGCACTAAATAATACATAATAGTGTAATAGGAACAATGGCTGTGGGGTCAGCTGGACAGTGTGTGATATCTTGCCATGGATTCACAAATGCACTGATGCTGCATTCCATTTGAAGTGGGAAGTAGGAATTTACATCAAATTGGAAAGTTGGACAAATCTCACCAACCCTGAACCTCAAAATCCAAGATGGCTGTGCTACGCATCAATAGTAAGTAACTGTAGTAATATTCAGATTATTAGCACTTCTGTCTTACCCATGTCTCATTACATTAGCCATACAGTACTGTCCAACTCCTATCTGTGAAAATGTGGTTACAGTGTTTGGATTTAAGCAAAATACCACTGTTATGCGTTGTTATCAACTGGTACTGCTAATAATAGCTAACCTGACTAGGGCAAACCCTTAGAGTGTATATAAGAAGTGGACGTACCCATCGTGACGTCACCAATTAGTTTGTGGACTGCCTTTTGGAAGTCTCGAGTACGGCGGTTTCGACGTCACCATCTTGGATTACAGCCATCGCCATCTTGTTCTTTTGCAACCGATGAACAGAAGTGACCATATTTGGAATGTGGAGGAGTGATGGAGAGACGCCGTATATGGCTCTGGTAGCGGCAGTGACCTGTCAATCACAAGGTAGACCATAAAGCATACTGTGCTGTATGGTCTATTTGACTCTAAATTGACCATAATTTACTAAATAAACATCACACTGTATTGAAGAAGACCTAAAACGAGAGTTTGAGACCATAAACTCATGTTTACTGAGGTAATAAATCAAGTGAGAAGTAGTCATTTTCTCATAGACTTCTATACAATCATACAAGACTTCTTTTTGCAACCAGAGCATTCGCCCCCTGCTGGCCAGTAGAGAGAATGCAAGTTTTAAGACACTTCCACATTGACTTCACTTGGCAGAATCTGAGGTTGCCGCCTAAGCAAACCCTGTTAAGTTTTACGATTTGTTGTACTGGAACACAGTTAACTCGGATGTGACAGCATTCCGAGCTCCCAATTCCAATTTCCAAGATAAATGGAATGTAACATTAGTGACACACTGCAACTGCACCATATCCTTGCAGTGTCACGGTCTCACTGAGTCTCACTCAAACGCTATTTGCACTGTATACTGAGTTTACAGAGCAAAAGTTACACTCAAATCCCAATGTTTCGTGGAACCAATTTCTTACTCCATGATTGATGAAACTGATTTGTTATCATTTTTCCACTATTTGTAGCTGTTGCCATAACTACTCATGTATGATGATGTAGTTGTCATACACCTTGATGTTTTTACATCCCTGTAAAAACTCCCCCGTTGACGCTGTGGAGTCCTTCCGCTTCCTGGGCTCCATCATAACCCAGGATTTCAAGTGGGAGCTTAACATCAGTTCAATCACCAAGAGGGCTCAGCAGAGGATGTACTTCCTGAGGCAGCTGAAGAAGTTCAACCTGCCAAAGACAATGATGGTGCACTTCTACACTGCCAACGTTGAGTCCATCCTCTGCTCCTCCATCTCCGTCTGGTGCTGCCTCATTCGCTCTGCCGAGAGGGTGATTGGCTGCAAGCTGCCGTCCCTCCATGACTTGTTCGCTTCAAGTACCCTGAAGCGAGCAACAAGGATTGTAGGCGACCTCTTTCACCCTGGACATAAACTGTTCGAGCCCCTTCCATCTGGCAGGAGGCTGCGGTCCATCAGGACCAAGACCTCACGCCATAAGAACAGTTTCTTTCCGTCTTCAGTTGGACTCATTAACAAAGCCCGGGACCCCGACTGACTGACACTTACATCCCCAGGACAATTTCTTACAGTTAAACACCCTTGCATTCTTTCCCTGGTATAGCGCTATTCTAGTCTTTCCGACCACTCAAAGCGCTTTCACACTACTTGTCATCATTCACACACTGATGGCAGGGGCTAAGTGCTACCTGCCTATCAGACTAACTCATTCACACGCAGTAGGCACAGCTACGGGAGCAATTTTGGGGTTAAGTGTCTTGCGCAAGGAGACATCGACATGCGACTACCAGAGCCGGGGATCGAACCAGACAATTTTATATTTTATTGTAAATTTCAATACGTTTCTATTTTTAAATCGTGTCTTGTATTTTGCACTGTGTTGATTGTTTAATGTTATGCACCATCCACCTAGTCAAATTCCTTGTATGTGCAACATACTTTGGCAATAAAACGGTTCTGATACATGACAGTCTAATCTAACAGTGAATCTACCATGTTTTACAGGTGATCTGAGTGACCTGATGCTCGGTCCTGAAGTTCCTGTCTGATTAGGTGTCCCTGAACCCAGCAGATTCTCCTCACAGTATGAGAAACCATCAGAGGAGAGAATCTGCACAAGGACAGTCTTTGTATTTATGAATCTCAATCTACTTGTGTGAATGCCTCTAAATTACAACTCATATATCATCATTTGTAAAGAAACAGTGTTGCTATTTAATATAATATATTTACTAAAAAATCCCCATGTGTATGGATTTACAACATTCACAACCCGTAAATACTTACTTTTTTAAATGAATCTCATCGGTATACTGTGGATCTTTTTTAGACATTTTTACGATGCCGTTGTGTAGCAGAAAGGGAGAAAAGAACAAAATACACAGAATAGCCCTTTTCCACCCCAACAGTAAAAGAAGGTGGGGAAAGTGAGGCTGTAAATGAGACACACCTGTGAGCTGGGGGAAGGGAAAATAATCAACTCACAGAAGCTGCATGGAGGAGAACAGAGAGAGGAGTGGGGGTGGCTAAAGGAGATACTTAAAGTATATTTAAGTTTCTGGACATCTTACACTCAAACAAAGAAATAGTGAGGTACACGAAACAAAAACGGATCTGTCACGGGGCATGATGGACTCAAACGCAGACCAGACCAGACGTAGAGTGAAGTGGGAATTTAATGAAAACTTAAACCAAAACAGGAACACAGGGAATTCACGGACGAGACAAGAGACGAAGGGGAAATCCAGCAGGACGAGGCAGGGCAGGCAAACGGGGAAACCGGGAAACCGGGAAACCGGGAACAGGACAAGTCAAACGGGCGGGTAGACATGACAATGATCTGGCAGTAAGTGACTGAGAGGCAAGGGTTTATAAAGTGGCTTGAACAGGTGAGGGGAGTTGTGCTGATGAGGAGGGAGTGCTTGATTAGTGAGCAGAGGCAGGTGAAGGGAGTGACTGACAGGTAGAGTGAGGAGGGTGAGGAGCTACACAAAGACACACACAGAACACAGAAGGCAAAGCCTAAACGTGATTTATCCAAGAACCGGCTGAGTAATAGGAACTTTCATGGACGACAAGGCTTTGGTGGAGATGTCGTGCGCACACTCACACCACATCGACGTGTCTGACCCAGCACCTGCCGCCTGATCACTGGCTGCTTGAAACCCACCAACACAAGCAACCTTCACCTCCTCGCTGGCATTGCCCCTGCTGATATTAGACGGGAAGTTGCCAGCCAAGTCGAGAAAACAAAATCTACTTGTGATGAACGCCATCTCCTCCATGGGTGTCACCCTCCGGCCCAACGGCTAAAATCAAGAAGAAGCTTTCTCAGCCATGTCCAGCCCCTAACAAAGTCTCGGGAAGAAACCAGAATCCAACTCTGGAGGGAAAAGCTTGAGAATGACCCTCCTCCAACTGTCATGGGAACACCCCCCACTGACAACCTTCCCCCTGGCCCAAAAGCACCATGGGCTCAATGGAAAACACTAAACCGCCTCAGAACAAGAACGGGACGATCAAAAGCTGCTCTGGTCAGATGGGGCTACAAGGCTGGCCCAACCACCTGTGAATGTGGAGAAGCAGACCATACTATGGAGCACTGCCTTGTCTGCCCTCTACTACCCAACCCTTGCAACTCAAAAGACCTTGCAGTGTTCAATAAAAATGGGAAACTGTCATATAACCATCACGCTTCAGTGAAACGAAAAGAAGATGTACAATATTATATTAATGTTACACTGACTGCTTTATATTCTATAATATACTTCTATTACATCGCTATGTGAGTATAGACAAACTAGGTTCCATTATGAATCATATTAGATATCTAATTTTTTATCTTATTCTTTTACATATATGTTTTTTTTAAACTAACTGTGTTGCCAAGTTTCTTCAAACCTCTTCAGATGAAATTCTCAAATGACTCTGTCAGAAAAAGCAACGAAGTGGAAGCTTAAAATGTTGGTATTTCATCAAAAACACTTTATTCTACATGTCTCATTAAAACCTCATTAATAACCTGTTTCCACTAACTACATCATGTAAAAAACATTCAATTCTGGGCTCCTCAGAGAAACTGGAAAGTCAATATTGACTCGCCTGAGACCAACAGTCACGTGACAAAAACTGGGAAAAATGTTGTATGTATAGATACTATTGTTTTCCATTTTTTTGTCAATGAAATTACCAAAGAAATTCTCCTTTGATGATTTATAACATTATAACTGTGTCAGGGACACATGAGCAAACCAACAATCAGGGCTTACGTTGTGTAGTGGGAACTAGGAATTAGTAGCATACCACACCATACAAAGAGGAAGTTGGCTCTCAAATGTCACCCAACCAGAGGCCTGAAGCCTTGACACACTGTTTCCACAAACGTAAAACATTTTTATCTGCCTATTCAAAAGCCATGTTTGATTTCTCTCTACTTCTAGTCATGATCGTGTTGTTTCCATAGAGGTGCAGGACTTTTATATTACAATTGAAAAACGAAGCCACAGTGAATAAAATGTAACAGGTATGTAGATGTGTTATGTGTTATGTTAAACATCCGACAACCTAGTTGCAACAACAACTTCGTGGCACACACAGGTTTCCCCTCAACCCGTGTCAACCAGAGGCCTGAAGCCTTGACACACTGTTCCCACAAACGTAAAACATTTTGATTTGATTAATTTCACTGTACTTTATCTGATGACAAAGATGGTTGATATCATGACACTACTCACCTGAGAGCACAGTGAATATGGCAGCGAAGGCATCGAGCTTGAGGCCGTTGATGACATTGCCCAAGTGACACACCTCTATGGACATGAGGATGCCTCCGGTGGCCAGGAGGAGGATGTACAGGCACTCTGCAACAATGCACAGCCACAACACTCCTATGGAGAGAATTGGTTATAGCAAAAGAATAGCAAAGAGAAATTAAAAAAAAACTATTCATATGGGGGAGAACACGGTTGAGTGAATGATGGAGGGGGTGGAGTGCTAGAGAGATGACAGATGGGGGATGAGGAATTGAAAAAGAATATGGGTAAGTAAGGGCAAAGAGAGAGAGAGAGAGAGAGAGAGAGGATAGGGACTGGAAAGGAAGGAGGATGGGGAGGAGAATGAGACGGGAAAGGTGGATCAGTGACCCTGTCAACCATATTATTAACCTTCACAGTCAAAGAAAGGATATATGATCTACCCAGGGTCATTGTGAAAGGTAGGACAAAATATAAATGGATTTAAAAATTGGTAAATGTAAGCTGTAGCGTAATTGCATGCATCTCCCAAAGGCAGGTAGTTATTGTGTAGTTAATTAATCACAAGGTGGACTAAATGAATATACCTGCTACCTAAAATAGCTCAATATAAATTATCAATTGACTTGCATCATTCAGCTAAAAATGTTGACCTGCTCTAAATTGAATTCCACGTAAAGATTTCTTTGATTAAGTTCATAATAGGAGGCTAGAGAGGATTAGGAAAATATAATAAGAAAGTTGTTTGAACAGGCATTCATTCATAAAAATATGTATAACCCTAACCCTAATTTTGCTTTGATTCATCTGATATTTTAATTGTATGATACCAGCATGTGGTAGAGTAGCATGCGGGTGAAATTGCAGCAAAAGAGACAAAACAAAGGGGGTTGTGCGATGACAGAACATCATACTGTCTAAATACACTGGCAATATTCTGGCAAACATTGCCCGGAATATTGTTATTAAGTTTGGATGAGATCCATGCAGATAGCTAATATGTAGCTTGTAATAAGCTGTAACACTTTGATCAACCAACTTCTCCTGGTAACCTCCACTGCAGCTTCAATGTATCCTAAAAATGACAATAGTGGGATTCAAACGTCACCTGCTACTCATTGATTTGGGCAAAATAACAATGCCTCCCTAACAGAAAATGTCTAACATGAACACAATGTCACACTAAGAAATTAAGAGACTGCAGATGAAAATTAGCCGGCATGGCTAAATCTGGCACATTTACATGATGACCCATGTTAAGAAATTTGCATTGTTCCTTCTTAAATTAAATTAAATGAACATAAACAAAATGAAAGCTTGGTCTGATTATCAGGCTTAACATTGAGAATAAGCAGGTGTTCAGCACGGGAGGAGGGCTGAGGGAACTGATTAGAGGTTACGAGGCTGTATGGAAGTGATTGATGGAACACAACTTTACTTATTACCAGTTTAATCCACAGCTCTTTGTTGCCATTGATTTGACCAAAACACGGTATAGCCTCGGTATTATGTTGTTGACTTAATGACATTAGATGTAGAAAAATAAATATTTATTGGTTTGAGGCAGGGATATTATAAGCTAATGCCTCAGTATGGCATAATAGTCATTCCAAATAACTAGCAGTAAGCTGGTCTTGGCAGCCGACAGATGTTCTAATAACAGTCGGTTGGTACGGGCATTGCCAGTATTTCATCACAGTGACAAAAAATCTGAAATTCCTTTTTGAACAAGTCCATTTCAGTCCAAATGGTCACCACAGCGTTCAGCAGCTTACTTAAGAGTGATCACAAAACAGCCCTTATTTTGAGAGAGTTAAAGATTTCTTGCCTCAAAAAGGTTTGTTTTCCTGCTTTGACTCACAGTAAACGTTTTCATTGATGTCTTGCTGCTTTCGAAACTGGAATTTACATCTTTAGTTCCTGACACAATATCTATTATTCCATGTTCTTCTTTTGGCACCAGAGAGATGGAACATGATACTGACTGATGGACTGGGATGTATGGATTGTTTACATAGCACTGATAATATATTGAAACACATTTATGCTTACCTCTTTCATTTGAAGGTGCAACATGAAGGAAACTTCTGCATTTTTCACCTGGAAAAGGTTAATTAGACATTGAATTGACACTAAGTAACAGTATAACCACTACTGCAACATGCTGATGATATGCGAGACAGATACTATATCTGTATTCCATCAACTTTCCAAATAGAGATAGAGAGTCACAGGCAGCATAACTGTGTGTGACACAGATAAAGCTGTGATGTTAAAAAAATCACTATTTGATCCAATCTGTGAAGGGATTTGTTTTGTGTGTTTGTGCAAGCTCAACCACTTCCCCCATTATGTCTAGATCTGCTGCTTCAAATCCAGCTTGTAGAAGTGTCCTGGCCAAAACTACTGTCAACAGGACAAATGCTAGTATAGTGCAGATATTGGAGTGACATTCCTTGATCAGCAATTGGGGGACCATGCAGCTCTCAGCTGGTTTATCTGGAACTGGCCCACAAATCAGTTGGACAGCTTTCACATACAACACTAAATGTAGGTAGGAGAATAACACATCCTATTTGAAGTGGGCAAATAATAAAAATAAGCCTTTAACCCCACTTTTATAACCTCACAGTTATCCAGAGACATTCAAAATAACAAGTCCATTACTCAACTGATAGAAAGTTAATCAACAACCATTTTGATCCATTTTAGTTTTTTAAAATCAAAATTGCTAAATAAACTGGTGTTGGCTTCTTAAGTGTGAAAAATAGCTGCTCTTTCCAATCTTGTGATATTCAACTAAACATCAATGGGTTTTTGAGTTTTGAGTTGTTGATCAGGCAAAACAAGCTATTTAAATATGTCAACTTGAATACTGTACATTTTTGTTACTATTTTCTGACATTTAATGGACATTACATTCTAATTTTCTGTCGAGTAAAATATCCAATGTCCACAAAACCATTTTTGTTTCAATACTGATGACATGGTGTTCAAATTTGAGATGCGTTTCTGATGATTGATATAATTGTATAATTTTAACTTTGGCTGCTTCTGCTGGTACAACGCATTGTGTAAAACATATTCATCTAGGTCTGCAGCAGTTGTGATCTTAAAATAATGAATTTATCGGTTTAATCACGAAACCTAGTTTGTTAAAGCAGGATTATTTTTCATGATGGAAAATGTTACGAGAAGTAACTCCGGTCCCCACATCAGCTCAGTGCCTTTCTGTTAAAATGTACCTGTCATGTTGACGTTCTGCTCGCAGGAGAACCAGATTCCGGTGTGAAACTTCCTCATCAGGTACTTATCATCCCCAGTCTCCCAGATATACTGCACCAGCCGCGTGTCGTTGATGTTGGAGCTGTTGAACCTGATGCAGAACGACTGCTTGGTGGTGAGCGGGCCGGTGCAGAACGGCTTCACCACTTTCCGTGTCCCTTCGCACCAGTAGCTGGTGGTGAGAGCCGTCACTGCCAGAAACAGAGCGAGGAAGTTCAACGTGAGAGCCAGAGATGCTCTTCGCCGCCCGTCTATCCCCATAACGGCATCCGGAGGAGTGACGATGCTTAACTTAATCCCTCGCCTGATATGACACCGGGATCTGGCGACTACTCTTCAAATCGTCATGATCCCGTTATTCGCGTTAATATATCGGCGGCTAATCATCGTGGCGCGTCTGGTCCGTACAGTGTGCCTCTCACATCTGCTCCTCCAGTGCAGCTGGTTTCTCATTTTGAAGACCCCCCCGTCTCTCTCTCTCTCACACACACTCACTCACACACGCCTCTTCTCAGCCACATGTCACTAAGAGATGCGCAGCCGAGCTCATGTGGTCCAGGGCTCTTGACAGGCTTCAGTGAAAACAGGTGTCATCCCACTGGCAGAGGTTTTCCAACCCGATTTGTCAATTCAAATGATGCGTTTCAGCAGAAATTTCATAGAGCCAACATTTCCTACCTCATGTACCATTATTTTTATTTAACCTTTTTTATTTAACAAGGTATAAAAAACTCATTAAGATTAATAATCAATTTTTTCCAGGCCAAGACAGGCAGCACAATAAATAACAAGGTTTCAGACAAACAATCCCATGAGTGAACCCAGTGAGCACCAACCGGGATTTCAATGTTGATTTCTGGTTGAAAACTGGGTGAAATTCGGTCTGAACGTCTAAGACCTATTTTCACCGTCTCTTTAACCGGCTAAATTGCGATTACATCAACGTGTCACAAAACACCAATTTGTTTTAAATGTTGATGGTTTGTTCAGTTGTAGATTAAAAGAAACACGATATTGGTTACTGTGAAGGTATTTCCCCAAAGTCATATTACACTGGTCGGTGAAATGTGGTCTACACAAAGGCGTTTTAATGTTTCATATAAAACGTCATAAATATGGAACTATATACTGTATGCTGCCAACAAGATACTCTCAGGACATCGTAATGAGAGTAGTGTACATTCTGTCTGTACATTCATGTAAAATATAAGTGTGTGTATACTGCTGGAACACGAATGCGCTGGAACTTCTTCTTGAATCTTTAGAATCTGGAAACTCCGCACGGGACTTGCGCACCAAGTTAGCAACATATAATTGTATGCTGCTCACGATGCGGGCGATGCTGCTAGCTTGTAACGTTAGCTGGTAGCGTTAGCTTGTCGTTACAGCATTCTGGGCCAACAGAAAACATAAACATGTGTGTTAGTTAATGTTGGAAACTGTCTTCATGGGCTGCAGCGGGCTCCAGTTCCAGCCGCCGCCGTCTCCGAGCAGCAGCGACTTCCAGTTCCAGCCGCCGCCGTCTCCGAGCCGCAGCGGGCCCCAGTTCCAGCCGCCATCGTCTCCGAGCCGCAGCGGGCCTCAGTTCCTGCCGTTGCCGTCTCCGAGCCGCAGCGGGCTCCAGTTCCTGCCGCCTCCACGCTGCAACGACCTACAATTCCGGCCGCCTCTGCCTCCGCGCTGCAACGACCTCCAATTCCGGCCGCCGCTGCCTCCAAGCCGTGGCGACCTCCAGCCCCTTACCCCGCTGGGCCATCACTCCATCCCCCTGAGCCCCAGTCTATGGACTTCCGTCCTCCAGAGCCCCAGTATCCCCAGTATCCCCGGTCCGGTGTCCCCGAGATCCCGTGTTCCCAGTCCAGCCCCCCCGAGATCCCGGGTCCGGAACAACTCCGGCGGTCCGGCCGACCACCCGAGATCCCGGGTCCTGAGCAACTCCGGCAGTCCGGACGACCACCCGAGATCCCGGGTCCAGAGCCCTGTTCCCCGTCTGATCCCCAGCCTCTAGAGCCCTGTTCCCCGTCTGATCCCCAGCCTCTGGAGCCCTGTTCCCCGTCTAATCCCCAGCCTCTGGAGCCCTGTTCCCCGTCTGATCCCCAGCCTCTGGAGACCTGTTCCCCGTCTGATCCCCAGCCTCTGGAGCCCTGTTCCCCATTTGATCCCCAGCCTCTTAGAGCCCTATTCCCAGTTTCATCCCCAGTCCGGCCGACCTCTAGAGCCCTGTTCCCAGTTTCATCCCCAGTCCGGCCGACCTCTAGAGCCCTGTTCCCAGTCTCATCCCCAGTCCAGCCGCCCTCCCGAGCTCCTGTGCCCGAAGCGACTTCGGTCCGGCCGTCCCCCGGAGCCCTCCTGCCCGTCCCCCGGAGCCCTGTGGCCAGTTGGATCCAGATGGATCCTGGTAACGATTCCTATTTTGTTTCACTACTCATTAAAACCTGTTTCTCACTACCTCTGGTCCTGCGTTTGAGTCCACCACCACACCCTGTGACAGTCTGTCTGTGTGTCTCTCTCTCTCTGTCTGTCTGTCTATCTCGGTCTGTCTGTCTGTCTGTCTATCTCTGTCTGTCTCTCTCTGTCTGTCTGTCTGTCTCTCTCTCTGTCTGTCTGTCTGTCTCTCTCTCTCTCGGTCTGTCTCTGTCTGTCTGTCTATCTCGGTCTGTCTGTCTCTCTCTCTCTCTGTCTGTCGCAGTGTCTGTCTGTCTCTCTCTCTCTGTCTGTCTGTCTGTCTGTCTGCCTGTCTCTCTCTCTGTCTGTCTGTTTGTCTCTCTCTGTCTGTCTGCCTGTCTCCCTCACTCACTCACTCAGTCCATATAACTGTGTGTCTGTCTGTCTCACTCACTCCATCTAACTGTCTGTCTGTCTGTCTTTCTCCCTCTGTCTCTCCCTCCCTCTCCAACTCTCTCTCTCTCTCTCTCTCTCTCTCTCTCTCCAATTAAATTCTGCTTCATTGGCATGAAAATTAAGAAAACAAAACAATATTGCCAAAGCATCAAAAAAGAAACGCACAATAACATAAACATACAATAATATTAATACATCAAGATTGATTATCTTATTGATTATTAGTTATATACAGTATATCCTGTGTGTGTGTTTGTGTGTGTGTCTAGGTCACTCACTGTCCCTCAGGTTGTTGATACATATTGGGCAGCAAGGTATGCCCTTCTCCTACTCCTAGGAGTATTTTTAATTTTGAGAGGTCATTAAGCTCTTTCAAATGTGAAATGACAGAGTTGTTAAAGTCAATGTTCCTAATTTCATTGAATGTTTTACATTGTAGGAGGAAGTGTATGAAGGCAAATCAATGTCAAAATAAAAGAGCGCAAATGAGATCCATGCGCGCGCGCATTTTACTTTGGCGAGCGCTTCTACATCACTCCGCGAGCAAAATTCACTATCACGCGAGCAAAATTCACTATCACGCGAGCAAAATTCGCTCTCGCGCTCGCGAAAGCCGCTCGCGAAGCTGAAACCTGCTCGCTCGCGAAACTTTAACCTGCTCGCTCGCGAGTCTTTTACCTGCTCGCTCGCTTTTCTTTTTGATAGTACCGGTAAGTGGGCGGACCCAGTCTCCATTGTATCTCGACATCTAATTGGTTACAATCCTCGTTTTTGGATAGACCGGATATCACTCTGACACAGACGCTAGGTCTGTTAGAGGTGGTTTTCAATCCACCACTAAACACTACTGTACTCCACTACATCTCAGGATGTTACACATTTGTCTGACAGGTTTTGTAAACTTTTCAGACTGTAGAGGCTGATGAAATACAAATTATGTTAATAGTGTTGTTAAATACAATAATAAAAAATGTGTTAAAGTCAAGTTGCTCAGATTGGATTAAATTCACTCCATTATTCTATTACAGACAATGTGTGTTTGATAGTCAAACCTCTTGTGACAAACAGCTCAAAGAAACTCTTTGATCTTAATTGATTAAAACATAAATCATATTTAATCATACTGTTGTGTTTACCGAAGAGATATAATGTAGTTGTATATAATATGAGCAACAATTTGGACCCGCTCAAAGATCTGGAGCCAAGATTAGGGACCACTGTTTCTATATTAACTGTTTGCCAAGTGAGTTTCCAAACTTAAGTCACTGATAAGTAGTTAGTGGATGAAAAATTATTCAGATCCTTCACTACAGTAAACATACTAATACCATACTGATGAAACAATCCACTACGAGTAAAATACCTGCATTCAAAACCTTAGTCAAGTATGTTATTATCAGCAAAGTACCCGTGCAGTAAAATGTACATTATTTGCCCCTGACCTGTAGTGCAATCTGAAAATCTCCCCCTAGCATCTGTGTCAGAGTAATATCCGGTCTATCCAAAAACGAGGATTGTAACCAATTAGATGTCGAGATACAATGGAGACTGGGTCCGCCCACTTACTGTCAAAAAGAACAACAACTCAAGCGCGAGCAGGAAAAAGACTCGCGAGCGAGCAGGTTAAAGTTTCGCGAGCGAGCAGGTTAAAGTTTCGCGAGCGAGCAGGTTTATGCGAGAGTGAATTTTGCTCCCGCGAGACGGAATTTTGCTCGCTGAACATTTTGATAGTTGAACGGTTTCTGTAGCTTAAAATATGAAGAAGAAGAAGCGTTTGAAAAAACGTACGGAAGAAATATAATAATAACTAGAAAATGCATTTCCTGCTGAAAATGCGTTGGAATGCTGAAAGCTGAAATTAATTGTAAAAAAATTGCTAAAAATTAAGAAATGGGAGACTACCTGTCTGAAAAATGTTGAAGCCTGAAAGCATTTAAACTGCACTGCTGAAACCCCTTCTAGTTGAAATGTCTAACTATGATGTCTGTAGCTGAAAGTATGAGGAAGAAGAAGGCTTTGAAAGTTCAAGTTTAACAGGATTTGAAGATTTTCTCCATAGACATCCCATTAAATAAAAATTGCTAAAAGCTTAATAATTCAAAGTTTAAAGATTAAAGATATGGAAAGTCATATCACCTCTCTCCTGAAAGCTGAACATTTTGATATTTGAACGGTTTCTGTAGCTTAAAAAAACTGTCAGCAGTAGTGATATTTGTAGTAGTAGTATTATAAATTGTAGTTGTATTAGAAGTATTATTAGGAGTAGAAGTATTAGTAGCATTAGAATAAGTACTAGTTGTAGCAGTAGTGGTATTTGTAGTAGTAGAAGTTAGCATTTCAGTTAGAATTCATTCTGTCGGGCTTTTATTTTGAAATGGGGTGTGGGGGGGGGGGGGGCAGAAGGGGAGAGGAAACGGGATCATAATGTTAGATGAACATAAAAAGGTTTTTAAATGACAGGTTTCATCACAAGCATTTCAGTTAGAATTCATTCTGTGGGGCTTTTATTTTAAAATGGTGTGTGTGTGTGTGGTGGGGGGGGGGGGGAGTCCTCTAAGACCTGAATGATTGTATGAGAGAGACACACACACAGAGAGAGACACACACAGAGAGAGAGAGGGAGAGGAGTGTATGTGCCTGTGTGTCTGAGTCTGTGTTTATAAACATCACTAATTACAAACACCTGTGTGCCTGCAGTCTTTTAATGGAGATAAAACTGTGAAACAACTCTCAAACAAATCCTCAAAATTCCCATAACCGTAGCTCCTATTGCTCCAATATTGGAAATTGAGAGGAAGGAATATTTTGAAAAACAGATCCTGTGAAAATTGTGTCTGTAGTGTAAGAAATGTGGCTTCAATGGCGATTTAGAAATGGGGTACCGTGTTCTGTGGAAAATGTTCTTGAAGCAAGATTTAACATTGGTCTCTATGGAGCAGAAACTTGGTTTTCCTCTCAATTAAAGGCTACTGTGCCAAATGTGTAAGTCTGTGGGATCCCACAGTCAGTTTTTTACGACAAGGACAAGATTAGCTACTTTTACATCCAGAAATTATGCATGAAGAGTGAAAATTGTGGAGTCGGTGGCAAAAGACAAATCTTTTTTTCATAAGAATTTCAAGCTCCTCTTCACTAGCGCTGACATCACGCACTCTAAGCCACAGCCCGTTTCAGTGCTGTCTGACGATTAACAGGCTGCCATGTCACAGCCAGAATAGGCCCGAGTTTATAATGCCAGATTGGGCCCAGATTTGGCTGACATCAATGGGCCAGAACCTGTTTCAGTGCTGACTGCCGATAAACCTGGCAGCCATGTCTCAGCCAGAATAGGCCCGTGTTTATAATGCCAGATTGGGCCCAGATTTGGCTGACATCAATGGGCCAGAACCTGTTTCAGTGCTGACTGCCGATAAACCCGGCAGCCATGTCTCAGCCAGAATAGGCCCGTGTTTATAATGCCAGATTGGGCCCAGATTTGGCTGACATCAATGGGCCAGAACCTGTTTCAGTGCTGACTGCCGATAGACCCGGCAGCCATGTCTCAGCCAGAATAGGCCCGTGTTTATAATGCCAGATTGGGCCCAGATTTGGCTGACATCAATGGGCCAGAACCTGTTTCAGTGCTGACTGCCGATAAACCCGGCAGCCATGTCTCAGCCAGAATAGGCCCGTGTCTGTAACAGCTAAATCTGGGCCAGATATGGCAAAAATGAAATGGGCCAAAGCTGGCTCACATTTGGCCGCAACGAGCCGGCTAATGGCTACTTGCTCTTCAAAGACGTTTCAGGCTGAGAGAGGCCAAACATGGATTTTTCTTCAAAAAAGTGACTCACGACAGTTGATTTCACAGTTTCATGATGTTTTCATTAGAACCTGCTGCTTTCAGCACTTTATTGCCGAGAGATGCATTTTCACTTTTTATGCTCTTAATACTCCCAGTAGTTCAAGACTTCAAGTTCCAGTAGCCCTGGACTGCCAGCCTTGTCAACATTGACATTTAAATGATCTCAACATTAAACTCAGTTTATGCTGGGTTTTCCTTACTTGTAAGGAACATTTGGTTAGAGTCACTAGTTTGACTCAAGGTTAGAAGACGAGCTTGGAAAGATTCGTTTTCCAATTAAATCTTTTGACAGGACTCTTTGAACCACGTCATGTGTTTTAGACATTCTGAAGACAATACCTTCAGCTTGGATTCCACAGTCTGACATTTTAACACTGGGCTTACATATATGTATTTTCAATAGGGTTTAGATTACCCTCAGGCTAGGTATACACATGTGAAAAACCTTGATTATACCTACCAGCTGAAACCCCATACTAATGACTCATGACATTAGGATAAAGATGTGTCCTTTCCTCCAGGTTAATTAGTTCATATGCATGTAGCAATTGAACTAACTGACACATTTTCATCCTTAATCTTTCATATATCTGTTAGAAAACTGATTAATAGGAAAAGGGAAGGATGACATGAATAAATAAATACAATAAAATAATGTAAAAGATATAAATTGTGATGAAACATTAAATAAACATACATTGTTGGACCAAATAAGGTAGAGATGAAACAAACAAAATAAACAGGTGTCCTGTTGTTTTGAGAGACAGTCATTCTGTCCATGTGTCAGTAGTGTATGTTGCTGTTTGTTGAATCTGTCTGTTCTTAACACAAACCAAACTGTGAACAGAGCTCAGTGTCAGTGTGATAATAGAAAGAGCTGAAACATTATGACCTTTGACCTGTCCAGTGGCTGTAGAAGCACTCTCTTTGTTGTGGTCAAAGAGAGATATTGTACTATGGAAGTAACACAAACTGTTACCTTTACAGCTTGTTTAGGGAGGAGCTTGATGCTGGACAAAAGAGGAAGTGTCACTGTGACAGTGATGACTGACTGATGATGGATCTGCAGCAGTTTGGTTCCCTGCAGCCGTACACCTGATCACTTGCTTAAAGATCAACTGTAGTTAGTCTCTACTGAACTGAACTGTGCACAGCAATGGATGCACAGATGGTGATGTTGAGGAAGGAGGACGGAGCTGGTCCTGAAAAGAGAAAACAAAGTTATTGTAATAAACTGAAGACTGAAACAAAACATGTTTACATGTTACATAATTCACAATAATCAAATACCTTGAATTCTGCTGCAAGGCAGGACAACATGTATGTCCAGTGCCATTTCACACAGAGAAGTTTAGGAAGGCTGCATGATGTTCAGCTTCTTCTATATGTTTAGCTCTCTGTGCAGTCCTGAGTGTCTTCACTGTGAAGTGGAGGGATCACAGAGGAGGAAGACCTGAAGGAAGAAGTTTATATAAATTACAATGTTATACTAGCTGTAACATCAGTGTCATTTAAACTGTTGCATTAATACAAAGGGAATAAATGAATGAACACACAATTAAAGCAAAACATTGTAACATATGAAAACTATACCTTATGCTCTGTTGTGAAGAAACCTCGACACTGGCAGGGAGAACACGTGTCTCTGTGGTCCAGCAGTGGTGGGTCCACTGTTGATGAACAGTTGAGATGGTGCTGCAGCATCTGGTCTGTGGTGGCATGATGTCTTGGTTGTTATGAGCTGATCCAGTATCTCAGAGCCAGACAGAAGGTGAGGCAAAGGCAGGCAGGTGTTTTCTCATTATCTGCTTGGAAGACTGACTGGGACAAGCAGGAAGTAAAATGTGTATCTATGTGATCCAACAGTGATAAGTCCTCCGTTGATTGACAGTTCAGTTAGTGCTGCAGTCTCTGGTCTTTTGCAGCATATCTTGGTTGCTGTGAGCTGATCCTGACAGTGCTGAAGGAGGTGAGGCCAAGGCTGGCAGGTGTCCTTACAGAGGACACAGGAGAACTGTGTCTCCGGTCCATCAGAAAGGAATCTTAGCATTACAGAGGACACAGGAGAACTGTGTCTTCTGTCCATCAGAAAGGAAACTTAGCATTACAGAGGACACAGGAGAACTGTGTCTCCGGTCCAGGGGAAAGAAAACCTAAATGAGTAACATTCTCTAGCAAGTCCACCCGCCCTGCTAGAGTGTGAAATTGATTGGGATCGAAATGTGGGGTTTCAGCTGGTAGGTATCAGTACACAAGAAAGTATGTGTTACATCTAGAACACATACTTTCTGATGTATGTTTGCTACGCTAAATGTTAGCAGCTGTGTACAATGTTGTATACAGCTGCTGAAAGAGTTTTGGCCTGTGCATTTATCAACCCTAACCCTAACCCACCCTGATAAATGCACAGGCCAAAATGTGTTGGCAATATAGCTTAAAACAATATGGTTACCTGGAAAGAATATTACCCATAATATTGTCCAATACTGTGAAAAGATGATTACCAAACAAAATTCCATTCAACTTACTAAATAAAGTCCAACATGTCTTGTGACCGCATAATTAGGTTTCCTTTACGTGAACATTACTCTTGATAAATTAAATCTCTGCAAGTCTGTTATATTCTATACATCATTCTCAGTAAACATAGTCATCACAATATACTCTTTTTGAATTTATCATTGTATCTTTGAATAATTTTGTAATCAGAATGTGTCATTAATACATATATCACTAACTTTGGTTCATCTCGATTAGTCTATACTTCATTGAGTTATGTTTTATCAACACACTGTTATGCTGTATTATTTATACACTACATTATAATAAACTATTTTCTTAATCTCTGCACCGAAAATATTAGTTTAAGTTTAGTTACAGGTACTTTGCATTTGTCTTGATCTTTAAAACTCAGCTGATACCTTTATGGACTGTTAGAGGACATGACACAGTAGACAGGGTTGTGATAACTGTAATAGGTTTTCATCACACCAGAGTGGAGACAATGTTGTGGCTGAGAGATGAAAATGAGGTCCAGCAGTGTGTTCTTCTCTGTGGTTGCAGTAGTGATGACTTGTGCATATCCCCTGGACTGAAAGAGCTCAAGTATTGGCTTACTTGTGTTGGATAAGAGATTCTCGTTGAAATCCCCACAGACAATGATGGGGTGACAGTCCATGATCTCCAATGAGTCCAGAAAGCTTCCCAGGTTTGACAGGAATGATCTCACACTGTAGTCTGGTGGTCTGTATACAGCTGCAATCAGTGCACTCACTGGGGCTTCAACCTTCAGAGCCACAAACTCAAGATCAGTTACATTATGTATGTACTGTTTTTCACGCACTTGAATGTGGCTTTTCACATAAACAGCAACTCCACCACCACGTCTGTTGGCCATTTCTGGAACATTTGTGTAGGACAGGTGTCTGTTGCGTTTGAACATATTGTAGCCCTCTATATGGAGACTGTCTGCAACAAAGGAGCCTTGAAGGTGAGTTTCTGTGAGACACAAAACATCTGCAAGACACAGTTCATGATGGCTCCTGATGTCATTGACATGAGATGGCAAACCTTCTGTGTTATGGTGAACAATGGTCAGAGTGTCATGTCTGCTCGATGTCTGTTGGAGTTGAAGAAGAGGCATCATGTCGTCCAATCTGACTTGTCTCATGGTCTGTAGGGCTCCAGTGATTTCTGGGTTGGCATATATCTTACTCTCATCCAGATCCAGCATGTGCAGTCCACTGAGAGACGTCACTCTACTGACAGCTACATAAGCCATGCCAGGTTCAAAAATGTGTTTTAGTGAGACTACAGCTGATGTCCTTGTCATACCTTGAACCTTGTGTATTGTACAAGCAAAGGCAAGTCTAACAGGAAACTGTCTGCGTACCACTCCTTTCTGTTTCAGATTGTCCTCTGCTCTCTCTACGTACACTAGATCATCAGGTCTGCCTGGTGCTCTATTACGGTAATTCATTCCAGCGGTTTCATCATCCATCTTGAGCCCAAGCATAGTGACATGTGCAACACCACTTTGTTCTGAGGTTATTACCCTGACTAGTGTAGCAAACGATCCATTCACCAATCCTTGAGACACGTCTATGTTTCTGGTGAGCATGACTCGAGCACCTTCAGCTACATTCAGTGTATCTGGTAACTCATTTCTGTTTCCTTTGTATGGTTTGGTTTGTCGGGCCATTCTTCCAGTTCGTGGGTCCTTTTTGTAGTCATCTGCATCGATCTTGGTGATATGAGAATGGAGCAGAGCTAATGTTGCTGAGTTGTGTGAATCAACCTGTTTATTAGTTGCAAAGATGTGCAGGACATCAGTTGGACAAAGTGCTGGTTCAGTGATGGTCTGTGACAACAAAGCTCTGTCTGCTTCAGACAACTTATCTGACTTTCCTTTCACACGGATCCGGTTCAACATCTCTGCAAAGTTAACATCATCCTTCTGACGCATAATCTCAGTTAGAGTGATCATCTGAAAGTTTTCCTGCCATAGGTCAATCTCACATGGCTCATACATACAGAGGGTCTTGGACTGTCGCACTGGTGGAAGCTGATAAAAGTCTCCTACAGCTATTACTGACATTCCTCCAAAGGGTCTGTGACTGCCTTTGATCTGTTTCAGTCTCGCATCCACATAAGCAAACAGGGGCTTTGACACCATGGACACTTCATCAATGATGAGGATTTCAGCATTTAAAAGTTCTGATCGGACTTCATCCAGTTTGTTGCCAAGTCCTTGAAATGGAGGTTTCAGACTTCGTGGTAGCTTGAGCAGAGAGTGCAGTGTTGTACCTGATATATTAAATGCTGTAGTTCCAGTGAAAGCAGTCAACAGGACAGTGGGGTTTGATATGTCAGCCTCCTCAGAATGTCTCGGAAGTTTGCACAGTATCTTAGATGCCTCTGAGTAGATGCATTTAATGAGATGTGACTTTCCTGTTCCAGCACCACCATTGATGTAATAGAAAAACTGCTCAGAATTTAGGCCACAGACACGCTTTATGCACCAGTCTCTAACTGCATAGAATACACATGCTTGTTTCTGGTTCAGGTTCTGATACATCTGTCGTAACAGTGTGGGGTCTAAGACAGGGGGCTCTCTGACGGCTCTGACTTCTGTTACAGCATTATCCTGATTACTGTATTCTGGGACATTCTCTTGTACATTTTCATGATCTGGCTCTCGTGCCTCCAGTTCTTCTATACATTCCAACCTGACCAGATTCCAACCTGACCAGATTACACCATTCATCTCTGTTCTGTTCAAATTCTTCGACTGCATTCTCAATCTCCTCAGTGTTCTTCTCATATTTGTCTCTGTTTCGTTTCACAATGTGTTTGACATACTCAGGATGGTCAGAACCTCGTAGTTGAACAAGACAACTGTTGTAGAAGGACTCGTACGTGGGGAAATACGGTCTTTTCAGTTCCTGGTCTGATCGGTGAGGAAGGTACAGTTTCACTAATGTGCCATAGAACTTCTCAGGATACTTTTCCTGTGAGCAGCGGTAAAATCTGATGATAGCAGGTTTATCGTTTTTCCTCTTTTGCACAAATCCCATCTCATTGAGGAGAGGCAACACATCTTTACCTTTTGTCTGCTGTCCATAGACAATTCTGCAAGTAGCTGCAAAATCAGCCAAACACATCTCCTCAAACTCTGGTGTTTCAGGTCTGGCTTTGTATTTGTCAGTCAAAGATGTCATCCACACATTTACACTTTCTGATGTTGTGTTCTCTAGGTAAGACATGGGGCGACTCATTTTCAGTGCGTTGTCATCTGTCGGTATGAATATGACGCCACGTGAACACTTCTTCATTTTAATGCCACAGGCACGAGTCACACACTCCTGAGCACTGACCTCTCTCTTTTTAGAGTAAGCTTGCATGATTTCCCTCATTTCATCACATTCATTGACGTTGTCTCTGGTGGAGTTCTCAATGACTGTTTTGAGGTACTCAGAAAGTCCAGATTCCTTTTTGGTTATGTAGCCGGTGAGATACATGATGCATGAATATGCATTGAGAATATAACTAACATCAATATTGGCATCCCAGGCTTCAAGTAAATGTGGATTATATCCATTTACCCAGCAGTCTTTTGGCTCACGTTTCAGTATCACCGCACTGGATTTGTTGATCATATTGAGGCATCGTTGATACTCATGGAGTGTTAAGTCACATCGAGCTAGGAGCTGCTGCAAACTGAGTGAGGCAGTTTCAGGTTCATTCAGCAACAAGTTCAGTGGTTGGAGCTTTGACTTTGCCATTTGCACTTGCAGCGGATCAACGTTCTCACCAGGTCTCGTTATGATTGTGTTTCTGGCAGGTGGTTTGGGAAATCCAAATCTGCAACCAGAGCTGGGACTTCTGAAACATGTCCTTGAGTGTTTTTTGCTGTGTATTTGCACTTCTGTTACCTTCTTGTACAGTTCAGGTTGTGAATGTGGGTCAGGCAGCTGAGCTGTGATGTATTTGGACACAAAATCTGACACAATCTGATCATCATCCTTCTCAAACACAGGTGCACCTTCTACCCATATGAGACAGTGAATGTGTGGGCTTCCTCTGTGCTGAAACTCAACTCGGTAAAAATAGTCAACAACTTTGCCGAGAGGCTGTGCAGGAGATAAGAGCAAATCTCTGAATAACGCCTCAACACGCTTATCAAACATGCGCATTGTTGTCACTGGATTGCTTCTCAGTATGTCACACTTTGCTGACCAGTCGAGCCCTTCAACATTGACCTCTTCACCTTGCTGTCCTTTTATTGCCTCAATCACTTCAGGCCAACGCATCTCAGCTGCAGTAAATGTACAAAAGAATGTGGGGGTTCCCAACTGTCTGATCATGGCAAAAAGATCTCTTGTAGTTTTCTCCCAATAAGCTGGTGTTCCTCTCAGCGGCTGCATGAATCTGACTGCATCTTTATTCCTCACCAGTCTCTCGAGCTCTCGTTTATTTTGCAGCATACCAGAAGTTATTCTTCGTCCATCTCTAGTCAGAGGCTTTCCTTTCCTCAACTGTATTGTCATGCTGGAGGTAGCCAAGTGTATTTCAGTCACAAACTGTGCGAAGAACAAATAATTTGTGTCGCTGGCAAAACGATCATCAGTACAGAAAAGCCTTGCTTTGAAATAACTGCTGGGTGTTACTTTAATACGTCTCATTTCATCCAGTGTGTTTTGACCTGTAGGAAATTGTACAGAGAACGCCATCGCCTCAAGTTTAGGTGTTTTAAAAAAGCCAACAGGACTGTTTCTTTCTGCAGGGTTAACAGAGTAGATTCCTTCACTGAAACATAAAATCTCCTCTGAAACATCACATGGCTGAAGACATGATTCTAGAGCAAAACCACCGTTAGGCATGTCACCTTCCTGTTCTGCATCATCTCTCTGCTCCTCTGGTTGTTCACCATCACATGACAACATGTCAATATCCTGCTCACCTTCAGCCTCAGTTTCTGCCTCACATAGTGCACTTTTCTCACACATGTCAATGTCCATTAAATCAGCTTCATCATAATCATTCTCATCCATTGTTTCATCCTCATCATCATCATCGTCATCATCAGGAAGTGTTGGGTCACATAGCTCAGCCTCATCTCTGATAGTTATGTCCTGGTATTGTGGATGAATGTGTTTGAGTTTATGCAGCGCCTGCACTAGTTTAGACCAGGTGACGGTCTGGAACAGCTGATGACCTTTGTAACACAATCGTCTCTTCAGTTTCACTCTCATGACCTGGGACTCACTTCTCAGTCTGGGTAAGGCTTCCACTGTTTCCTGCACCTCAGACGGGACACAAACCACGTTACCATGTATTGATCTCTGTCTTCCTTTGGGAAGAGGAATAATTTTGGCAAAGGCTATGCACTTAGCTATGAGATGTCTCTCCAATATGTTGAGATCACACAGTTCAGGTGGAATGTCAGCGAGCTCCAAGTTGTTAGCTACAGCGAGTGTTGGCATGGCTCCATCTTTAAGATGATTATGGCAGGTGTGACAAATCCACTCTTCCTTCCTCTCATCAGGCACTTTGCACTGTTGTTCATCTCTGCACTCATCATCACAAACATGGACGTACTTTCCTGTCAGGCATGCTGCAACCATAACTGGATTTTGTACATAGTTTAACCTTTTACAGGGTCTCACTTGGTTTGGAAATGATGCTTTATGACAGACGGTGCACACATAAGTGGGACCAGCCTTTATTTGTGACCTGAAAACAGATATAGCCTCTTTGATCAAACTGTTGTCACTTTCTTCTGTTTGTCTAATTGTCCGTCTGTATTTCCTTTTTATTTTCATGGCACATCTCACGTTATGCATACTCCAATATGTAGGATTGTTTTTATGTCTGTCTTGCATTATTTTTTTCATTAGTTGTCTGTGTCTTACCCTGAATGCTTGGTCATGAGCATAACGCTGAATGATATGAGATCTCTTCTTCTGTCTAAACTCTACGCTTTCTTTATATCGAGCAGTGAAGCACTGGTTTTTTTTCAATCTAAAATCAGTATCGTCTCGGTACCGGGCCATAAATTGCTGTTTAAGTTTCTGTCTCAAATCAGGATTGTCCTTGTAACGAGAGAGCACGTACTGTTTTTGTTTCTGTCTAAAATCAGGATTGTCCTTGTAACGAGAGAGCACGTACTGTTTTTGTTTCTGTCTAAAATCAGGATTGTCCTTGTATCCAGAGACCACGTACTGTTTTTGTTTCTGTCTAAAATCATCATCGTTTCTGTAATGAGAGGAAATGTACTCTTTCCGTTTTTGCTGTAAGTCAACATTGTCTCTTGTATTATTTATTTTCATTTGTCTAAATTCAGGATTGTTTCGATAATTCCAGCTTGCTTGATATTTTTTCTTTGCTTTATATGCTTTATTTGAAGCATACTTTTCCCTTTCTTTCCTTTTCTGATTCTCTTTTCTTTGTGGAGTTTTTCCTGAGACCAATAGTCTTCTCTTCATTTTACTCCTTTGGTGTTTACTAAACTTTGACAATCTACAGATGGTTTCCTGCAAAACAGTATCAGAGAGATCACTGGCAACAGTATTTATTATTGAAGGAGAAATGTTTGATTCATTGACAGAAGCATCATGTGATGGAAGGAAACTGAATTCACTTGAGGGTTCTGGTTTATTTTGGGTATCAGGGAAGATGACCTCTTGTTGTCTCACAGATGATGTAAAAGTGACGTCGGTGGACTCTCCTGTCATTATGTTATCAGAGGGATCACTGAGAACAGGGTTTATCACTTCAGCAGTCAATTCTGATTCACTGTGAGGAGCATCATGTGATTGGAATGATGTGATGAGGACTTCTGGTTGTTTCACAGCTGTGGTGTGAGGAGACATTTCAGGTAAAATGTTCTCAGGACGATCAGTGGCTGTGTTTGTCTTTAGAGTCGGTGAGTTTGATTCATCAACAGCTTCATCCAACAGAGTAGGTTCATCCTCAGTGACAGCTGTAGGTCTGCAGTCTGTGTTTGGGAGAGCATCATTCAGGTTGACTGTGTTCACATTGTAAAACTCCACAGGCTTTAACTCATAGTTACAGGAGGACTGTGTGACCATCATTCTGTAGGACTTCTTGAGCCTGTCAATCATATCACTGAGACGTGTGAATGTCACCATGACAGCGGTACCAGGAGTGCGTGAACCGGGGGGTAGGGGCAAACCTCTGGCTGTTCTGGAGTGTGGGTCAAAGAAACCATATCTGCCTGACCTGGTTCTGAATACTGCAATACACAACAGTCTCATCAACAGCAAAGCGTACTTCACATCTGACAACAAGCAGCTCAGTCCTGACTCCAGGTCCAGAAAGCTATCGACAGCTCCAGGTAAAGGTTCTCCTAATGTGCCGTACCTAGAAAGTTGTGTCATGTCCACATAATGTGTCAACCTGCGTGCAGGAACTTCATCAGGGAGCTCATCGGTAGTCAGATAGATGTGATCCACGACCCTTTTCCTGGTCTCTCTATACATCGTGTTACCTTTATCCAAAACAAGGTCGAGGTCTGCTCTGGTGATGTTTTCATTCTCATGAAGGAACGCAAGAAAGGTTAGTGAGTTACAGGTACACTGCTGATTTCTGGATCTGCCGTATTTAACAGAAGCCTGGCTGCGGGATGCACGGACATGTTGTTCATCTCCCAGGTTTACATAGTCTGCATGAGAAGGTCCAGCTGCAAATGCCTGTGGTACACATGATGCATCACTTTGACCTCTGTGGTTTACCTGCTTCACATTAGAAGGCCCTGCCTCACATGACTCATCACTGTGTTGTCCTCTCTTTACAACGTCTGCATAAGATACCTGTGGTACATGTGACCCATCACTTTGACCGCTGGAGTTTTCCTGGTTGACATTAGAAGGCTTTGCTTCACATGCAGCATCACTGTGTTGTCCTCTCTTTACAACATCTGCATAAGATACCTGTGACACATCACTTTGACCTCTGGAGTTTTCCTGGTTGACATTAGATAGTTCTGCCTCACATGCAGCGTCACTGTGTTGTCCTCTCTTTACAACGTCTGCATAAGAAACCTCTGGTACACATGAAGCATCAGGCTGACCTCCCTGTTTCACACTTCCAGCATGAGACGCTGCAGACATCTTTACTTCTCCACTGCTCTGAGGACCACCACATTCTGCTTCTTCAGTCGTTGTTGCACAGTGAATCTCATCAGACCTCTGCCAGCGCAGCTTCTGAGCTTGTGACCTCTTACCCTTCCTTGGCATTGTTGTTGTGTTTCAAAACCACAAATGTTATTGTTTTACTTTTGTTGTACAAAATCAAGATATAATATTAATGGTAAAATATTACTATTAACGAAGCAGGATCTGAAGATAGTAGTAACCTGTGTCTGATTTTAGTAATCAAAAGCACTTAGGAATGATAAATTAACTCACAGAAGAGTTCTGGGTTAAATGCTTCAAAACTATTCAATTTATAATTATACACCAAAAGAGACTTCACAGTATCCAAGCAAATGTTTGATCCACAAAATCCTAACCAAGTCTGTATAAATAAATTGTGTTCAAAATGTAACACAATAAAGAGATCAATATTAATGCTCCAATTTTACTTTACTGAGACAATATGATATTTGTATATTTTAGTGTTTGTGATACAAATTATTTGAATGTCAAATTCAGTGACAGTAACCTTAATTATATTCCTTACAGTCTTAATATATTAATGCTAATATATTTAGGTTAATATCTAAACACCAAAATCAAAAAAATCCAGTTGTTTGACTTATTACAGCAAATGAAGGTTTAAACAACAAATCACTTCTACACACTGATTTAAATAGTGTGATCAGGTCTTTACTTGGTCTGTATACGTGTATAAGGGACTGTGTACTAAAGGAACAGATTGTATTTAATATGTAAAAGATGCTTCTCAAAGAAATCTGTGGAAATATATATATTCAATGTAAAAACTGAAGTTTAACACTGACACACAACTGAAGACAAATTATGCTACTTCAAATACTGTTGATTGAAGCCACCTAAATCTCAATGAATGTTTTTTGTAGTAATACAATACACTTGAACTTGTTAATTGAAACTGTAAAGACTTCAGTGAGATTTCAAAAAGCCTCAATTTATAGCTCGTTAGTATAACTACTACTAAGGAAACAGTATTTAAAGTGTACGAACCAGAATGTATGAACAATTTAAGGCTGACGCACTACAAAGAATATATTAATTTCAAAGCTTTGTGTAATATGTCAAGATTTAAATTACACCCAGAATACACAATTTAAATATTTACTACCAACACAACCAGTAGTCCAATATCAGCTATGATCTGTTCTGACCCTAAACTGTTTGCACTCACCAGCAGAGAATAAGTTAATACTACTACACTATACTATGGTTTATGTTCAGAATCATGGTAGAAGCGTTCACGTTCGCGATCCCTGTCAGGTTTAAACAAACCTGCGAATTCTACCGAAGACACTGAAGACGAGTGAAAGACAATGATGTCCAGAAGCTCAACAAACGACAACAGCCCTCCAGTCCAGAGCAGGAAGAGAGGCCAATGCCCAACTACAAGGCCAGCACTGAACATTATATCTCTCAATGTTGAAGGACTGTCTACAACTAAAGAAGAACTTGTTGCAAAACTCTGCAAAGAATACCAGTGCGATATTCTCTGCCTACAGGAAACTCACCGCGGACCAAAAAATCATCGCCCCTGTGTGGAAGGTATGACCACCCTCATAGAAAGACCACATAAGAAATATGGCAGCATCATGCTAGCAAAAAATGGAACAATTGCCGAATCAACATCAAAGAGCGATGAAAACAACATTGAAGTCCTAACCACTGAGCTCAGAGGAGTTACCATCACCTCGGTCTACAAACCACCCTCCATACCTATGGAGATGCCTGAAATACCATCATCCGGAAAACCGAAGATTGTGATAGGAGATTTCAACAGCCACAGCACGCAATGGGGATACGCCAACAACAACGCAGATGGAGATGCAGTAGAAATGTGGGCCGAAAACTGCCAGCTTAATCTGATCCACGACGCAAAACAACCAAAGTCCTTCAACAGCGGACGATGGAGAGCAAGTTACAACCCTGATATCGTGTTTGTCAGCCACAAGATCGCCGGATTAAGCAAAAAACTAGTCTTGGAGCCACTGCCAAGGACCCAACACCGTCCCATCGGCATCACAATCAACGCTGCAATAACCCCAGCCACAGTTCCATTCCGAAGAAGATTCAACTTTGGAAAAGCGAACTGGCCTGGCTTCCAAGAACATCTTGAAAGGAAGATTGCCCATCTCCCAGCAGACCCCAGGAACTATGATGAACTCACTAAGCTTGTGCATGAAGCAGCCCGCAAGAACATCCCAAGAGGATGCCGCACTCAATACATCCCGGGCCTTGACGCTACAAGTACCGAACTGTACGAGCGATACCAACAGCTCTATGAATCTGACCCCTTTGCTGAAACTACCACCAAAGTAGGTGAGAGACTCATGACCTCCATTTCAGAACGCCGCCAGCTGAAGTGGAAAAACCTGCTGGAGACAACTGATATGGCAAAGAACAGCAAAAAGGCAT
Source organism: Leptoclinus maculatus (assembly GCA_032191485.1). Lineage (NCBI taxonomy): Eukaryota > Metazoa > Chordata > Actinopteri > Perciformes > Stichaeidae > Leptoclinus > Leptoclinus maculatus. The sequence continues at coordinate 465,631 of JAVDOI010000106.1, read as the reverse complement.
GGAGCCTCATCCGAAAAATCAGCAACGATCCATCAACCACAACTCAACAACAGTATACGACCACTGCCAACCAAGTTGCGCACCAGCTGCTGCTCAATGGGAAACCCACCACTAAACAGCCAAGACCAAAGGTAGATCGAGTAAAGCACTCCCAAACCATGGGACTGACCAAGCCGTTCTCCCCTGAAGAGCTCAATATCAGCATCAACACCCTTAAAACCGGCAAAGCCATCGGACTGGATAACATTTTCACTGAAGAGATCAAGCATTTTGGACCTCTGATGAGGAAATGGATCCTCGAGCTGATGAATAAGTGCATGCTGACAAAAAACATCCCAAAGATCTGGAGGAAAACCAGGATTATTGCCCTTCTCAAACCAGGCAAAGACCCAACGCATGCAAAGAGCTTCCGCCCAATCTCTCTGCTATGCCACCTCTACAAGCTGTTTGAGCGCTTGATTCTCAACAGGCTTGCCCCTGTTGCTGAACCAACCATCATACCTCAACAAGCCGGATTCCGACCTGGCAAATCTACAACAAGCCAACTTCTGAACCTCACTCAACACATCGAGGACGGATTCCAGAAAGGACTGGTAACAGGAGCCGTCTTTGTTGATCTGTCTGCCGCATATGACACTGTGAACCATCGCCTCCTCCTAAAAAAGATCTTGGAGTTGACAAAAGACCTGGAACTCACAGACCTCATTGGAGCCCTTCTGAAAGACAGGCGCTTCTTTGTTGTCCTGAATAACAAGCAGAGTCGCTGGCGACAACAACGGAACGGCCTACCTCAAGGTAGTGTGCTGGCCCCACTACTGTATAACATCTACACCAACGACCAGCCAATGGACCAGAACACTGAGCGTTTCATCTATGCAGACGATCTCTGTATAACATCTCAAGAGAACTCGTTCGAAGCAGTAGAATTAAACCTCACCACAGCCCTTGAGGAGCTACTCCTCTATTACGAGCGCAACCACCTACATGCCAACCCTGCAAAGACCCAAGTCTGCTCCTTCCATCTCAGGAACCGTGAAGCCAACCGACCACTTAACATCAAATGGTCTGGAACACCACTTGAACACTGTACCCACCCTGTCTACCTTGGAGTAACCCTGGATCGTACTCTCTCCTTTAAGGAGCACATCAACAACACAAAATCCAAAGTCGGTTCCCGAAACAACATCCTACGGAAACTGACCAACTCCAAATGGGGAGCCACAGCACACACATTACGATCTACTGCTCTGGCCCTGTGCTATTCCTCTGCGGAATATGCATGTCCAGTTTGGGAGAGGTCAACCCATGCCAAGAAACTTGACCCAGCATTGAACAACACCTGCCGCCTGATCACTGGCTGCTTGAAACCCACCAACACAAGCAACCTCCACCTCCTCGCTGGCATTGCCCCTGCTGATATTAGACGGGAAGTTGCCAGCCGAGTCGAGAAAACAAGATCTACAAGTGATGAACGCCATCTCCTCCATGGATGTCACCCTCCGGCCCAACGGCTAAAATCAAGAAGAAGCTTTCTCAGCCATGTCCAGCCCTTAATAAAGTCTCGGGAAGAAACCAGAATCCAACTCTGGAGGGAAAAGCTTGAGAATGACCCTCCTCCAACTGTCATGGAAATACCCCCCACTGAAAACCTTCCCCCTGGCCCAGAAGCACCATGGGCTCAATGGAAAACATTAAACCGCCTCAGAACAAGAACGGGACGATCAAAAGCTGCTCTGGTCAGATGGGGCTACAAGGCTGGCCCAACCACCTGTGAATGTGGAGAAGCAGACCATACTATGGAGCACTGCCTTGTCTGCCCTCTACTACCCAACCCTTGCAACTCAAAAGACCTTGCAGTGTTCAATAAAAATGCAAAGGACTGTGTAAAGAAATGGGAAAATGTCATATAACCATCACGCTTCAGTGATACGAAAAGAAGAAGTTCAGAATCAGGAAGAGTTGTCGTGGCAGTGAGATGACAGATGAATGCTTCTGAAGAACGTTGGGTCTGCAGACAGGAAACAGACACTCCAAATAAATGCACTTCCTCCTGATAGATGTCTGGATTTTATTTCAGTAGGAACAGGTTAGACAACAAAACACTTATACACACTGAATGATTCAAACAATGGATGTTTAGATGGAAAATAATTAAAATAATAGTGAATACAATGTATGTAGTGGTATTACTTTTACTCGTATGTAGACTAGTCAAGTGAACAGTTTGAGTGTGAAATATCTGTTACCAAAACAAACCTCTGGGTACAAACCAACAGAGCTCCTCAGCAACAAAGATCAGGAACAACTGGACTTATTCTCTAATGTGGATCTAATGTTTATGTATATTAACTAGAATGCAGTTCTTTAATTATGTTAATTGAATCATGCACAAGAATTTATATACTTAGAAATTTACCAGATTTAATTCTAAATTATAATTTATTTTTACCAAATGTTTGTGATAGAAGTGTAACTTTTTCAATTACACCTAAATGATGTGTATGTCTTTATCAATTATATGTTCAAACTAATTTTGTTGAAAAAATCTCAAATAGTATATTTCAAATGTGTTGTTCAATTTGTACAAACAGTAATAGTATTCTATAGATGTATATGATGTAGATAGAAGATTGAAAGAGGTGAGCGTGAGAGGAGAATCTCTCAGATTATTCAAAAAGATAGATCAGGTACCAGTAACCCGAGGATTGTGAGTGGATCAGAGGATCAGTGGAGAGACAGAGAGTGGGAGAGATGAGAGACTCTCAGGTTTTCGTTCAACAGACAGGTTGTGATAACTATGTAATTCAGTTCAGAATTCCAGTAATTTGTTCAGAAGTTTTTCAGAAGGTTCGGTAGGTTTGGAAAGTTCGGTAACAGATAGAGTGGGATAGAAGAGGGATACAAAGAATGAGTTCAAAATCAAAGACAGAGCGGTAGATTGACAGGAAAGCTAGAGGAACCAATGCTTAGACAGAGTGGATACAAGGTATAGGAAAGACAGAGAGCCAATATGATCCAGGAGAGGGGAGACAGCTGGACAGCAGGACACCTGTAAGACACAATAAAGACACACATTAGACAGCAGTCTGAATAACAAACTAAGTAACTTCTACTCTAAGCTAACAGATCAG
>JAVDOI010000106.1:327500-457500 GCA_032191485.1 Leptoclinus maculatus | reverse complement strand
AGCAGCTGTTGTCTGTAGAGATCTGGACTGTGGCTCTGATGTTTCTATCAGACGGAGAGAGGAGTCCTCATGGAGATTTGTGTGGAGGATCAACTCTAACTGTAATCACTCTGGATCTCCTCTGAGAGAGTGTTTAACATCAAGTTACTCTTCCTCCATCCTGAATGTCATCTGCTCAGGTAAGCCCATCAGTGACATCATCTATGACATCATCTCTGACAGCAATGTTTCCAGTATGTTCCTTCCTCCCTCACAGTGACAGTTGTGGTGGTAAATATTCCTCTACCCTCTTTGCGTGAGTCTTTTAAAGCTGAAATAAATAATACTGAAAACCAGGTTGTCTTTTAAGTATTAATTCTCTGCGCAGAGAAGGTTCAATCATCACAACAGAATGCGTACAGTCTCAGTGAGGAAGAACCAAGAACAAAGTGAACAAGCTTTCTTTATACAGAATGAGCAAAGGTGGGCTGATGGCCAATGTTACAGACATTTGGTCTCAGACTGATAGAAACAATGAACAACAAACGGCCAGCAACCCAAACAAGCGGCCCAAAGGCCTTGGTGGTGGAACATTCTCATACAACACAGTTAGTTATCTTTGTGAACAGGCAAGGGAGAATTCTTCTTCTGCACAACAGAGACACGGTGAAGTTCAACAAAGTTCAGAGTAAAACTACTCATGCATGAATACAATATACTGAGTAGAAATATATACTACGTTAAAGATTACCATTACACAGTCAGTGGGTTTCCATTGGACTGAACTGTAAAGTTATTCAGGACAACGACATCCTGAAGTGTAGAGAGGTGGGCTTGTTTCTGGAAGCTTCAAACCCTCCATAGACTGCTGAGCTCCACCTGAGAGGACACACCTGTCTGTCTGTCTGTCAGACCTGTGACATCACGTCCTTATTCAGGGTCCATCTTGTTCAACGGAGGGTAAACGTGAACTTTTATCATCTCTCTGTGTTTACAGACCTGCTGCTTCAGCCAATCATCATTGTGTCCTCCTCAATGTACGGGGTCTCTGAGGCCCAGCAGCAGGGGGCTCGGGTGCTCAGGTGCTCCACCTTCACCTTCTGCTGCTCCATCCAGCCACAGTACCCAGGAGGCTCCTTCCAGCTCACCTTCACCTCCTCCAACTCAGCACACAACTACACCCAGCCAGCTGTCAATCACTCTGCCGACTTCCTGTTTCCTGCTGCAGAGCCCGCCCACCAAGGAAGCTACAGCTGTGTTTATCACCTCTATGTTTTTAATCATACCTTCTCCTCTGAGAGCCGTCTGCTCTCCATCACTGTCTTAGGTAAGCTGACTGTTTACATGCAGGTTTGAAGATGATTGGTCCAAACTGACTGAAGATGATCAGCTGACCACAGAGTCCATGCATGTTGTTGTTTCTGGAATCACACGGTGACTCCTGTCGTTGTGTTACACATGTCATATAGTAACCAAACCTAAACAAAGTCTATGAATGGCAACAGCTAACAATCTACTGTAGGACAGAGCAGGTTTGGTTACCAGGATAACTCTGGTTCTCTGAGAACTGAAGCAGCTTCTGACGTGACCAATCACAAAGCTCCACTGCCACCACATCAGTCATAACACCCCTTAGCCCCCAACTCACCATATTCAAGTGTAGTTCCTCCGCCTATCAGAAGCAAGAAGGGCGGTGTGCTCCGATGCCTCACTCAGAGAACCAGGGTTATCCTGGAAACCAAACGTTGAGACAGTCGTTAACGACAGCAATTACACTTTCAATTGACTCTTCACTAAGTCCCGCCCCTCTAACATAACTGGCCAATCACAGCGTAGCATGGTCCAGCTCTGACCAGCAGCTCTGGTGATGAAAACAGGACGTAGGTGATGACATCATTGTAACATGAAACCAAGACTAACCAGATTCTCTCTAGTGACCACCAGGGGGCGACTCCTCTGGTTGTATAGAATGGTTGTATGAGAAAATGACTCTACTTCTCTCTTGATTTATTACCTCAGTAAACATTGTAAACATGAGTTTATGGTCTCAATCTCTAGTTTCAAGTCTTCTTCAATACAGCATGATGTTCATTTAGTAAATGATGGTCCATTTAGAGTCAAACAGACCATAAAGCAGGGGATGCTTTAGGGCGGGGCTACACAGTGATTGACAGGTCTCTACCAGAGACGTATAATGCGTCTCTACGTCACTCCTCCTCAGTCCAGATATGGTCACTTCCTGTTCACTGGTTGCAAAAAACCAAGATGGCGACGGCCACAGTCCACAAACCATTGAGTGACGTCACGACGACTACGTCCACTTCTTCTATAACGTCTGTGGTTCAAACAGTGAACATGAAGTAAACATGAAGAGTAATACGTGTCAGTGATTGTAGATTTCAGGGTCAATGGGAGCTGTTGGACTCATGATGTCGTGTGATGTGATGACTGTCCATGTGTTTGTTCAGATCCAACACCTCTGATCATCAAAGCGATCGTCCTGCCGCTGTTTCTGCTGGTGGTGAATATTGCCCTTTACTCCTACTGTAAGGTACTGACACACGTCTGTTGTTTAGACCAGCCACTGAAATGAAGCTCTCGCTCTGTGTTCAGTGAACTGAAGACAGGTGTGGTGGCCCGTTCTTTGTTCTTCTTCCTATATACTGGGCCACGTTACGGGGCTCCGTTTCTGACTCACACATCAAACAGTCCAAATGACAACTCTTGCAGACGCTGATTCCTTTGCCGTCACTTGATTGATTTATTTTCACTTTCGACAAATTTAACAGCAAAACATAATGAGTTTAACGTGAGGTGAAAGACTGTCCCGATGCCCCGTTCTACACAAAGGAAAAACCAACTCGAGACTCAGTCCCACCTCTTCCTCTGATACCAGCTGATCCTGGAAAAAAGCAAAATTAGAAATGATGATTTGTAATCAAAACTAAAACTATGGCTCTAACAGGACTGTGCTGTCATGTCTCTGCAGGCCAACAGGGGGCAGATGCCGTGCAGACAGAAGAACACTGAGCTGGATCATTATATCCTGGTTGTTCCTGAAGAAGAAGAAGAAGAAGAAGAAGGAGCTCAGGGAGCAGAGTAGCTCCTCCAAGGAGCTCATCTCACATCCAGATGATTTCTACCACACAACCACCACCAGCTCCCTTTGATATGCATGTTCCCTTAAACCAGAAGGCTGAATATGATATCCCGTCTTTCTTCCTCTCAACAATGTGTTGGTCTCTCCACACGTTCTGACTTCCTGTCTGTGGCTCTCAGCTCCAAGCCCATAGATATAAAGTTTCATTTAAAAGTAGATTTGAGAGCAGGTTTACCAGAGTCCAAGCAGAAACCAAAGACTATGAGGAACAATGTTAATGTGAGATATTAGAATAAACATGAAACATTGACTTCTATCTTCTACATTCTGTAGAACGATACTCAATGTTGACAATCTGTTGCTGTTTGTCCTTTAAAAATATAATGAACTTCATGACTTCACTTATTGTAGTGGGCAAGATTTTGGCAGCAGGACAACATTTAGCTAAAAGATAATCATAATAATACAAATATGAACAACGTCCCGCTGTGATCAGCCCCTAAAACCTCATTTATTTGTCATTCAGAAATGTTACTATTTTGCTCATTGTTGTTCTTCATGATTTTACTTCATTTTGTAATTAAGGCTTTTCTTATTTCGTAAGAATGTTGTTATTAAGGATTTTGCTTGCATCATAAGACGATTTTGCTTGTTTTTTTATAATTAGAGGGTTTTACTTAAAACATATGCGTTGTGGTTAATTTAGTAATTTAGGATATTACTTATTTCATAAGAATTTTGCTTATTTTGTACTTCATGAATGTAAATAATGTTGCAATCAAGGAATTTACAATTTTTGTTATAGTTAAGGATTTTGCTTATTTCATAAGAACATTGCCATTATGGATTTAGCTTGTTTTTTATAATTAAGATTTTTGCTTATTTCACAATAATTTAGCTAATTTTTGTTCTTCGTAAATTGAGTTAATTTTGTAATTAAGGAATTAAAAAAAAATAATAAAGGATTTTGCTTAAATCATGAGCGTTTCGCTTGATTTTGTAATTAACAAAATTACCTTTTTCATTCAAATGTAACTTATTTTATACTTCATGAATTTACAATATTATGTAATTAAGGATTTTGCTTATTAATAATATTGTAATTATGTTTTTTTCTTATTTCATAAGTTTATTTAATTTTCTAAATAAGGATTTTGCATATTTCATAAGAACTTTGCTTATTTTTGTATTTAAGTATTTAGATTACTTTTGTGCTAAAAGGATTTTGATACAAAATATCCTCCAAATCAAACAATGTGAATAAAATATGAACACATACGTAAAACTAAACACACATACTTGTACTGCACAGATACATGTAGTACTAGTACTACTTTAACAAAGTACTTTAACCTTCTAGTAACGAGCCCTATTTTTAGGCTTCTGCTCGAAAATACTATACCCATACTCAAAGGGGCCTTACTCTCTAACTACAAGGTCTATTTGAATAATAGACCTTGATTATTAAATCACAATTATTGATAATACTATATTAAATGAGGCTATTGAAAGCCTATTGAAACCATCCAGCATCATAGCAAATGATGGCAGTAGTCATACAAAAAAAGAATTGGAGTGAATAGAGTGAAGTAGGCCAGAGCAAGAGACATAAACGTACGAGAGGTCACGAAAGGTCGTCATTTGAGAAACAGCCTCTCCAGCTGTTCCATTGTACTTTTATAACTTAAATAACGATATATTTAACTTCCTTTATCCTTGTACATGCACAATCTATCACATACAGCAGTTTGGCATCATTTTTGAGAGCTAGAATCTTCTCCAAAGCCTCTTGGGGCCGCCGACTCACGGCAGCATGCGCTATAGCGTGTGTTTGAGTGCACATTTCTTAGCCTGTGGTTGGTCAATTCAATACTACGACACATCTATACACGTGTTAGGATCTAGCCAATGCAGTGGAGGCAACAGGCAATCAGTTTTGATTGACAGGATCGTTTTCCGGAAAATCCCGATTCTCAAAATGTTGAAACGTGGTCCTCCGGGTTTATTTGACCCTCCTTCGTTCATGAAATACTTTTATCAGACAGTAAAACCACAGAAGAAGTCGAATTCACCGGTAAAAATGGATTATGAGGACTATTTCGTCAAGATTTATCTCATGGTGAGTGCAAATTCAGAATTCTTCAGCGGGGTGAATGGCTTGTTTATGCTCACTGTTTTGCGGGTAACGTTTGAACCGTTTTACGGAGAGTAAATCCGAAGTGTTCGGTAGAATCCGGGTGGAATGCTAATGCTGTTAAGTAGCAAGAGGAGCTATCGGAGCTAATAGATCGCCGGTCGGAGGACTTTTTCGAGTGCGTATCTTGTGAAATGAAAGCGAAAAAATGACGATATTTTGGTAGCTGTTCTGAAAGGTTCTGTTAGATCGTGTTTAATTGTGTTTTCCGTGTGTAAAATGTTAGACATGGTTCTGTTGGTCAGAAGCTCTTCGTTAAGCTGGTATACGACATGTTTGTAGGATTATTATATTTGTTGCTGAACATTGCATTGTGCGGTACCACTCGGCACTGCTCGGTACCGCACCTGCCCCAATTGGGCGCCTGCTCTGTGACTTGAGGCCTTGCAGCTGATTGTCATGTGTGCCTGATCCTTGAATTACAGAGTTTTTGGTCCCTATGTATATGATAAATTTTAAGGTGGAAACTCTTCTCTTTTCTGCTCCCAGGTTGAAAATGAAACCCGATGTGGTTCTGAGACGTCTGGCCATTGCCGTGGCTTCTAATGACCACAGCTACACGCCTCAGCTGGTCTCCGTTGCGGTCGGGAAGAACCGGCGTTCCCTGGAGGAGATCAGAGATATCCGGATCCCCAGCAATGTCACGGGCTACGTAGCCCTCTTGGAGAATGCCAACATCACACACCCCTGTGAGCCACCACCTGTCGATCTGTCTGCTTAGTGGAGTGTTTATTTACCTCAGGCTTGTGTGTTCCTTCACCGATGACTTGGAGAGGAACTGTCTTTCTCATATGCACCCCTCCTGTGGAGACAGAGCTTCTGTCAGCTACAGAAGAGCAGCCGCCGCTGGGTTCATAGATAGTTGGGTGGTTAAATGCCTCACTTTGAATCCTCATGCAAGCCTCCATAAACTCTTGATTTCCACCTTCACCCTCAGGTCTCAAAGGACCATATGTGGAGACACATCTACCTTTTATTAGAAGTTGTCTAGCCACACAGAAGCAAGGCTAAAACACACAAGCTCTGTTTTTGCTAGGGGATATATATTTATATATATATATATGAATGAATGAGGAAAACAGAAACTGAGGATCGATTGGTCCAGGCAGCTGTGAGCAGGAAAACAGCTAGCAGAGGTTCAGATAATGGTGACAAGTTCATCATTGTATTTTGATTATGTGGCTCTGTATGATTTGCAAAAATCACAATGAGCCAAATAAAATGCTTTGCATTGGATTTAGTTTCTCATATTTGCGATTAGGTTCATTTGTGTCTCCCTCAATCATCATCAGCTCTCAGAGGGAGAAGCAACCTGTTGTGGCATTCTTTTTGCGTGATGTATTCCATCAGTCTGCTAACTGCATCATCTCTTCTGGCACCAAACCCCAGACATCAAGATTAACATGAAGCGGTGCCTGAGCGACGGATGTGACACGCGGATTCGTGTCTTGAAGACACTGGGCTATCAGATTACCAAGAGCAAAGAGGTGTCTGTTTCGGATGCTTCAGCCATCTGGTACCTGTCTCTCCTCACCTCCTTGGTCACCGCATCCATGGACACCAACCCTGCTCTGGCTCAGACTGTCCTTCAGAGCACACAGTAAGACACACCCCCCTTCTGGTTTTGAATATGTAATAGAAAGAAAGAAAGAATGTGTGTAAGTGTAGTGTTTTGTCCAGTGCTTGTGTTCTGAGGGCTTTTTTGTGTGTCTTGTGTTTCTCCTAGACGAGCCTTACGACACATGCCTCCGTTGTCCCGAACACCGTCGTCCACAGAGTTCCCCAAGTTCTTCTCTTTGAACATCCTGGAGGAGGTGGATGGATTTCTCCTCAGGATAGCAGAGTAATGACCTGCTGCGATCATATCAGCACACTCACCCATCACTGCCACGCTCAGCTCGTAACGCTGACGTCATCGCGTTGAAAACTGACTCAAATCAAAGTATTGATTTCCCAGGGTGATAAAACTCTATTTCCGTTCCGTTTGATCTGTAAATCATTAACAGCAGCAGCAGCAACAACATGACTAAAATAAACCTCACTGGCTAATTATCAACCATAGTTCTGTAGGCTATGTTTATTCACACATACAGTCGACATTGTTCCCACAATGTTGGTCTAAACTGGAGTTTTTGTCAGCAAATTTTGGAACATTTGGAATTCATGACCCCGCATGAAAATATACTTATTTAGAGGAAATACGCCTGACACTCTGAAATAGAGCCACAAAAGATCATTTGATTGGACACAAGTTGCACTTCCAAACTAACTAGTTTGTTCTTTGCTCCCGTGTAGCTGCTGTGTGAGTCCCGATGCAGAATTGACCCTCCTGGCCTTCGCTCTGGCCAGAGGCAGCGTGGCAAAAGTGCTCCAGGCGCTGTCCTGCATCAGCGATCATTTAAAGACGGAGTACGAGGCCTCCTCCCTCATCGTGCCTTTGGCCTCCGTTAGGCTGCGGCTACTTAATCGCAATGGTAACGCCCTGCTTTACTCTCATTCACACGAGGCCGTTTGAAACCTTAGACCAGGGAGAGAAAGTGCTGAGCCGACAAGGAGGAGATGCATTAGTGGACTACTCGGTGGAAAATCGCTTATTCTGTTACAAAGCTGCACTTCAGTGTGGTGAAAGTTGCCTCCCAGTATAGGAATGAAATGATAACCTCTATGGACAATGATCAGCTGATGTCATAGGGAATGTCATAATGCGTTGTGTTACAGGGAAGCCCCTCCAGCTGCACCTCCATAACCAAATGTTTTTACATTCCAAAGGTTTCCTCACAGAAGGTGGCAGAAAGAGAGCCAGTGTGATCCTGTCGACAGAGGACCAGAGTAACTTCCAGATCACTCCGATGAAGATCAAAGTGAGGCTCCGTTTGATTTCACCGTTTCATTGAAAATTTCAAAGCGACGGCGACGGAGGATTTCCGGTGCTTAACGCTTCCTCTCCGGTTTGTGTGATCGGGTGTGAAAAGGAGCCATTGGTGTGAAATGCGGCCTGGTGTTCACTTACAAGGAGGAAGACGCTACAAGGACTTCAAAGAGTTTGTACGAGACAAGTAAGGATCCCTTTACAGCCGGCTGAATCTTACTTTTCATGATATTTCAGAGGACAGCTGTGATGAGCAGAAACATGCTGCCAAATGTATTACATGCAGGACAATCTAAGAAGACGATACTGGTTCAGTATAGTTAGTCTGTGTGAGTTCTGGCACCCCTCAGCAGTGTGGGGGTCTGCCTTAGTGGTTCATGTGAATGGCTGACACACCATTCTGTCACCTGACCTGCAGTGTGAAGATTCCAACACAGTCAGAGGACGAGCCGATCGGCTGCTTTGAGCTTGAGGATGACTGGAACGATGTGGAGATCAAGCTGCAGCAGTGTCGCGTTGCAAAGGTACACACTGCATCCAGGACACACTTTGTCTTTCTTCCTCACATTTCAACCTCATCATTTCATTCTGTAACACTGTTTTGTGTTACTTCAACATCTTGTTATTTGGTAGTATTCAGGGCTTCCTAAATGCACTAAAAAGAGAACAGGTATGGCTCCATACTAAAGTAGGCTAAATGAAGGCCATCGTTTTCAATGTGCTGTCATTGTCAAGGAACAACAGCTCTCATTCTTCTGTTTTCCTTGTCTCAGTTCCTGATGGTGACATTCCTCTGCACCAGGCAGGACTCTGCCGAGCGCCTTGGAGTGCAGTCCCTCACCTTCAGTGGCTATCTGTGTCCCGGGCCAGAGAGGCTCGGAGACCTGGACAACCTCAGTCCAGAGGGGGAGAGCTTGGACTGTGATGCTGCCACTGGCCTTCGTCTACTTAACAAGACCCTCTTCTTCATCCAGCAGCTTACAGGCGACATGGTGACTGCTCATCACTACCGCAGTAATCATTTAAATATCAGTAATATCAATAGATTTTGGTGGGATTACCGTGAAATACCACTCTATAGCTGAAGACATTGCACGTTGTTTTCAGTCTGCCCACTTATTGTCATTAGGAGACACGCAACATGTCCTTTTACTGTACTGCTGAACTGTTGAGGGTAAAGGGATACTTCATATGTATGATGGTTCATGTGTTGTGTTACTTTGTCGCCCTCTCACTCCATTTCTGCAGGATGCCGCTCACTTCAAGCAGAAGTATCTTCTGGACTTCAGTGGTCTCGGCCTGAACCTCTTTTGGAACTTCTACAGTAAACTCAGGGAGATGTGAGTAGCAGTACTGTCACTGCAGCCATAAGTACAACAATAATGACCATTTGGCCTGATCAGGCTCATTGGTCAGTCACTGGAACACATGCATTGGTATGAGGGTCTCACTTGTAATAGAGCATTTGTCTTTGTCACAGTGAGGGAGAGGAGGTGTTGAAGAGCAGAGTCCTGCTGCTCCAACTGATGCAGAACTGTTTCCCCATGCTGCCCGACCCGCTGGATCCCCGGGGCCCAGAGGAGAGCAGAGGGCCAGATGAAGGAGCCACAGCAGCGGCTTGTCCATCCACGTCTAGCAGTGCAGAGCCTCCGTCTGAACCTGTTAGGGCCGTCTGCGAACTCTACACTCACCTTTGCCTCGGTAAGAACCCGCCGGCTTTGGTACAAATGGGAGTAGTGAGACGTGTTTGGTGGAATGGTCACCAATGGATAAAGCAATCACAAGGAACGTTCATGTTGTGTTGATTTCGGCGGCCCTTGTGGACAATAGCGGTAGTGTTTCTATGAGCACCAGCGGCTCATGTCGTGAAGGTCTTGAGCTGTTTTGGAAGCGTGTGAAAGAAGGATGCAACAGATGTCGAATGTGCTTTTTAAGCCCAGCTGTTTGCAGGATGCACAGCAATGATAGCGCAGCAGAACAATTTAAGTTCTTCTCTTATCTTATGAGGTAATGTACCTGAATTCGTGGCTATGTAATATTAATAACCATAATATGACGATGTTGAAGCAAAGTAAACTTTGTTTAAAAACAAATATATGAACCACTGAAATGTTCAGCAACTGAGGAAGACAGTAGCTGTGCAATGAGATAATAAGATAACGGGAAACAATATGCTGATGCGTCTTCATCTGTGTTTGTTCTCAGATCAGTTTCTTTAAACTGGGTTCAGAAAATCTCACCCAGCAGTGGGAGGACTTCCTGGGAACCATAGGAACCAGTGTCCAGAAGTAAGACTCCCCCCTCCCCCATCACCTCCTCATGTTTGTTTGTTCTACAGTCAAGGTCTCAAATGCTTTGTTTTATTTACTTGAACTCAGTTTAAGTTTGAGGAATATTGCAAAATGGATGGAAACATGACAGCAAAGTGAAGGCCAACATGTGACGACGTGTGTGTGTGTGTGTGTGTGTGTGTGTGTGTGTGTAGCGTGCGTCGGGAGATGGAGAAGGAGGTCGGGCAGATGCAGGAGACCATCCAGGAGATGGAGACGTCATGTGACCAACTGTACGCACGTGTGACCCTGACCCCGCCCACTCGCCCGTCTGTCGCAACCTGACCAGGAAACAGGGCTACCTGTACATCCGCAAGTAGGACACACACACACACACATGCATGCACGCACACACACACAAATTGAAATCAAACACCTTTACTAAGCTTGTTTGCAAGATGTTTAGTCAATGCTGATCTATAAAGGGGACCATGAAGCACATCTTTAAGGGAAAAACACAGAATAGAAATATTGACTCATAAATAGTCACTGATTGTTTTGTGTTACACTCAAACAAATTGCTCCCATATTTACGCCATTGACTGGACTGAAAACAAATCAAACATAATACAAAATAAAATCATACAAGTAAAAAGATGTTAAACATAAACTAAACATTTAAAATGAGCTGTTATCTGGTGTTGAAGTTGAAAATAAGTTTTGCCGTTGGTGTCGTCTTCCAGGACCTAACGTAGCTCTTCTTTGTGTCCCTCAGTAAGACGGGGCTGGTGTCTTCGTCCTGGGAGCGTCAGTACTTCTTCACGCAGGGCGGTAATCTGATGCAGCAGGGCCGCGGCGAGGTGGCGGGCGGTCTAGTCACCGACCTCGACAACAGTTCCGTCATGGCGGTCGACTGCGACGACCGGCGCTTCTGCTTCCAGGTCACTTCCTTCGATGGCAAGAAGTGAGAGGACTCCCGCTGTTCTTTAACATTTGTGCTTCGAGATGTTTTCTCCATTCTTAAGTGTTCAAGACACGGAGGAGTATAAATGCCACTTTTGTGCTTTTCGTCAGGCTGGTGTGGCTGCAGTCGGAGAGCAGGAAGGACTGCGAGGAGGTAAAATGATTTCTTTCTCCTGTCACGTGACCTGCTCTGTTTTTGTCTTCACGCCGTCTCCTCTGCTGCTTTCCTCCTCCAGTGGATCTCCACCATCAACAACATCTCCAAAAGGATCTACCTGAGTGAGAACGCAGAGGTCTGTGTCCTACTTCCCTCATTAACTTCCATTTCATGTGTTTTTATTTACTCGGTCACTGGTCGTTTGGCAGCCATCTTTAGATGTAGTCCAGCCTGGTTTCACACTTCTGATTTGTCGATTTGATTAAAGAACGTAAGTCGACCAATCGGAGCAAAATACATGTCCGCATATATAAAAGGACGTCTTATGACCTGGCACTACCACAGACATCGCACATCCACAAGTCACCACCACTGTTAACTAAAGTCAGACGCTGTCATCCCATTGGCAGGAGCTGGCAGCCAGAGTGAACCAATCAGCTCTCGAGGCCGTGACGCCGTCGCCGTCCTTCCAGCAGAGACACGAGAGCATGAGGCCCAGCAGGTAGGTGTGTGTGTGTGTGTGTGTGTGAGAGAGAGAGTGTGAGACTTTATGTTAGAAGACCACCAGTGTCAAAACATAGTGTGATCAACAACCTCGTAACCAATCAGCTGTCAGATATAATGAAGACCGACTCTCTCTCTCAGTAAAGGGCGAGCGGGCCGAGCGAGCAGCATCAGCTCTGTCGGGTCCGAGCCGTCGCCCGCCCTCTCTGTGCTCTCATTGGACGCCCTGGTTGCCCCGGACACGCCCATCCAGTTTGACATCATATCCCCCGTCAGCGAGGAGAACTCAGGACAGAGCAAGACGGCAGCAAAGTCCGGCAGGTAGGTGTGTGTATGTAGGTGTGTGTGTGTGTGTGTAGGTGTGTGTATGTAGGTGTGTGTGTGTGTGTAGGTGTGTGTATGTAGGTGTGTGTATGTAGGTGTGTGTGTGTGTGTGTAGGTGTGTGTGTGTGTAGGTGTGTGTGTGTAGGTGTGTGTGTGTAGGTGTGTGTATGTAGGTGTGTGTAGGTGTGTATGTAGGTGTGTGTGTGTGTAGGTGTGTGTATGTAGGTGTGTGTGTGTGTAGGTGTGTGTATGTAGGTGTGTGTGTGTGTAGGTGTATGTAGGTGTGTGTAGGTGTGTGTATGTAGGTGTGTGTGTGTGTGTGTAGGTGTGTGTGTGTGTAGGTGTGTGTGTATGTAGGTGTGTGTGTGTGTGTGTAGGTGTGTGTGTGTGTGTAGGTGTGTGTGTGTGTGTAGGTGTGTGTATGTAGGTGTGTGTATGTAGGTGTGTGTGTGTAGGTGTGTGTGTGTGTGTGTGTGTAGGTGTGTGTGTGTAGGTGTGTGTATGTAGGTGTGTGTATGTAGGTGTGTGTGTGTATGTAGGTGTGTGTATGTAGGTGTGTGTGTGTATGTAGGTGTGTGTGTGTGTATGTAGGTGTGTGTGTGTATGTAGGTGTGTGTGTGTATGTAGGTGTGTGTGTGTATGTAGGTGTGTGTGTGTGTAGGTGTGTGTGTAGGTGTAGGTGTGTGTGTAGGTGTAGGTGTGTGTGTGTATGTAGGTGTGTGTGTGTGTAGGTGTGTGTGTGTGTGTAGGTGTGTGTGTGTGTGTGTGTAGGTGTGTGTGTGTGTGTGTGTGTAGGTGTGTGTATGTAGGTGTGTGTGTGTGTGTGTGTGTAGGTGTAGGTGTGTGTGTGTGTAGGTGTAGGTGTGTGTGTGTGTAGGTGTGTATGTAGGTGTGTGTGTGTATGTAGGTGTGTGTATGTGTAGGTGTGTGTGTGTGTAGGTGTGTGTATGTAGGTGTGTGTATGTAGGTGTGTGTGTGTGTGTGTGTAGGTGTAGGTGTGTGTGTGTGTGTGTAGGTGTGTGTGTGTGTGTGTGTGCAGGTGTGTGTATGTAGGTGTGTGTGTGTATGTAGGTGTGTGTGTGTGTGTGTGTGTGTGTAGGTGTAGGTGTGTGTGTGTGTAGGTGTAGGTGTGTGTATGTAGGTGTGTGTGTGTATGTAGGTGTGTGTGTATGTAGGTGTGTGTGTGTGTGTGTGTGTAGGTGTAGGTGTGTGTGTGTAGGTGTAGGTGTGTGTGTATGTAGGTGTGTGTGTGTGTGTAGGTGTGTGTGTGTAGGTGTGTGTGTGTGTGTAGGTGTGTGTATGTAGGTGTGTGTGTGTGTATGTAGGTGTGTGTGTGTGTGTAGGTGTGTGTGTGTAGGTGTGTGTGTGTATGTAGGTGTGTGTATGTAGGTGTGTGTATGTAGGTGTGTGTGTGTGTGTGTAGGTGTGTGTGTGTAGGTGTGTGTGTGTGTGTGTGTGTGTAGGTGTGTGTATGTAGGTGTGTGTATGTGTGTAGGTGTGTGTGTGTGTAGGTGTGTGTGTGTGTGTGTAGGTGTGTGTGTGTGTAGGTGTGTGTGTGTGTAGGTGTGTGTATGTAGGTGTGTGTGTGTGTAGGTGTGTGTATGTAGGTGTGTGTGTATGTAGGTGTGTGTGTGTGTGTGTGTGTGTAGGTGTGTGTGTGTGTAGGTGTAGGTGTGTGTGTAGGTGTGTGTATGTAGGTGTGTGTGTGTGTGTGTGTGTGTAGGTCTGTGTGTGTGTGTAGGTGTGTGTGTGTGTGTAGGTGTGTGTGTGTGTAGGTGTGTGTATGTGTAGGTGTGTGTGTGTGTGTAGGTGTGTGTGTGTAGGTGTGTGTGTGTAGGTGTGTGTATGTAGGTGTGTGTGTGTGTAGGTGTGTGTGTGTGTAGGTGTGTGTATGTAGGTGTGTGTATGTAGGTGTGTGTAGGTGTGTGTGTGTGTGTGTGTGTAGGTGTGTGTGTGTGTGTGTAGGTGTGTGTATGTAGGTGTGTGTGTGTGTGTGTGTGTGTGTAGGTGTAGGTGTGTGTGTAGGTGTGTGTGTGTAGGTGTGTGTGTGTGTGTGTGTGTAGGTCTGTGTGTGTGTGTGTGTGTGTGTGTGTGTGTGTGTGTAGGTGTGTGTGTGTGTGTGTGTAGGTGTGTGTATGTAGGTGTGTGTGGGTGTGTAGGTGTGTGTAGGTGTAGGTGTAGGTGTGTGTGTAGGTGTGTGTATGTAGGTGTGTGTGTGTGTGTGTGTGTAGGTGTGTGTATGTAGGTGTGTGTGTGTGTGTGTGTGTGTGTGTGTAGGTGTGTGTATGTAGGTGTGTGTGTGTGTGTGGGGGGGGGGGGTCCTCTAAAGATCTCTAAGACCTGAATGAGAGAGAGACACAGAGAGATAGAGGGAGAGCAGTGTGTGTGTGTGTGTGTGTGTGTGTGTGTGTGTGGGGGGGGGGGGGGGGGGGGGTCCTCTAAAGATCTCTAAGACCTGAATGAGAGAGAGACACAGAGAGATAGAGGGAGAGCAGTGTGTGTGTGTGTGTGTGTGTGTGTGTGTGTGTGTGTGGGGGGGGGGGGGGTCCTCTAAAGATCTCTAAGACCTGAATGAGAGAGAGACACAGAGAGATAGAGGGAGAGCAGTGTGTGTGTGTGTGTGTGTGTGTCTCAGTGCCTCTGTGTGTTTATCAACACTAATGAGCTCATATGAACACCTGTGTGAGAGATTAGAGTGAACAGTGATTTTCAACAAAACTACCTGTCAAACATATGCCCTTCATACCAAAACCATGAGACTAATCAATAAAATATGGATACCGTGAGAGAGATAAGACTTATGTTTGTGGTGTTAAAAATGTGAGCTACAGCGCAAGATACAAAACTGGTACCGTCTGCTTTCTTTGAGGAATTAGTGGTCAGATTTAACATGGAGTCTAATGGAGCAGTTGGTTGGAGTTCATGTCGCTCTAAGGCTCCCTGAGCCAAATGTGTAAGTCTGTGGGATTCCACAGTTTTTTACGACAAGGACAAGATTAGCTACTTTTCCATCCAGAAATTATGCATTAAGAGTGAAAATTGTGGAGTCAGTGGCAAAAGACAAATCTTTTTTTCATAAGAATCTTAAGCTGCTCTTCACTCTAGCGATGACATCACACACTCTAAGCAGCGCAATACACACCCATTATAAAGTCAGAAAAGGACTGAAAAATCATAAAAGTAAAAATGCTACAGTTCAAAAAGTATAAAAGATATCAACAAGCTGAATCATTCAGCAATAGTTAAGGATTTTCTCAACATTTGAAAGTTGAAATGGTTTCTGTAGCTGAAAGTATGAGGAAGTTGAAGGATTTGAAAGTTTAAAAAGTTTAAGAGGATTTGAACATTTTCTCCATAGAAACCCATTCAAAATAAAAATGGCAAAAAGCTTAATAATTCAAAAAGTTTAAAGATTAGAAATATGAAGAGACATAGCACACATGAGCTGAAAGAGCTGAACATTTTGATAGTTGAACGGTTTCTGTAGCTTAAAAATTGTGGAAGGAGAAGCGTTGCAAAATACGTACGGAAGAAATATAATAATAAAAAGAAGAACTAGAAAATGCATTTCCTGCTGAAAATGCGTTGGAATGCTGAAAGCTGAAATTAATTGTAAAAAAATTGCTAAAAATTAAGAAATGGGAGACTACCTGTCTGAAATATGTTGAAGCCTGAAAGCATTTAAACTGCACTGCTGAAACCCCTTCTAGTTGAAATGTCTAACTATGATGTCTGTAGCTGAAAGTATGAGGAAGAAGAAGGCTTTGAAAGTTGAAGAAGTTTAATCCATGAGGCTTTTATTTTGAAAGGGTGGGGCTGGGTGGGGGAGAGAGGAGACAGAATCAGAATGTATGAAACACATAGAGGTTATTAAATGACAGTCTTCATCACAAGCATTTCAGTTAGAATTCATTCTGTGGGGCTTTTATTTTAAAATGCTGTGTCTGTGTGTGTGTATGTGTGGTGGGGGGGGGGGGGATAAAAAGTCCTCTAAGACCTCAATGACTGTATGAGAGAGAGACACACAGAGAGAGAGACAGAGACAGACACACAGAGAGACAGACAAACAGACACAGAGAGAGAGAGAGAGAGAGAGACAGAGAAAGACCGAAAGAGAGAGAGAGAGACAGAGAGAGAGAGAGAATGTTGAAGGCCGAAAGCATTTAAACTGCACTGCTGAAAACCCTTCGAGTTGAAATGTCTAACTATGGTGTCTGTAGCTGAAAGTATGAGGAAGAAGAAGGCTTTGAAAGTTCAAGTTTAACAGGATTCGAAGATTTTCTCCATAGACATCCCATTAAATAAAAATAGCTAAAAGCTTAATAATTCAAAGTTTAAAGATTAAAGATATGGAAAGTCATATCACCTCTCTCCTGAAAGCTGAACATTTTGATATTTGAACGGTTTCTGTAGCTTAAAAAAACTGTCAGCAGTAGTGATATTTGTAGTAGTAGTATTAGAAGTTGTAGTTGTGTTAGAAGTATTATTAGGACTAGAAGTATTAGTAGCATTAGAATAAGTACTAGTTGTAGCAGTAGTGATATTTGTAGTAGCAGTAGTAGTAGAAGTTGTAGTTGTATTACAAGTATTATTAGGAGTAGAAGTATTAGTAGCATTAGAATAAGTACTAGTTGTAGCAGTAGTGATATTTGTAGTAGTAGTAGTAGTAGAAGTTGTAGTTGTATTACAAGTATTATTAGGAGTAGAAGTATTAGTAGCATTAGAATAAGTACTAGTTGTAGCAGTAGTGATATTTGTAGTAGTAGTAGTAGTAGAAGTTGTAGTTGTATTAGAAGTATTATTAGGAGTAGAAGTATTAGTAGCATTAGAATAAGTACTAGTTGTAGCAGTAGTGATATTTGTAGTAGCAGTAGTAGTAGAAGTTAGCATTTCAGTTAGAATTCATTCTGTGGGGCTTTTATTTTGAAATGGGGTGTGTTGGGGGGGGGGGGCAGAAGGGGAGAGGAGACAGGATCATAATGTTAGATAAACACAAACAGGTTGCTAAATGACAGGTTTCATCACAAGCATTTCAGTTAGAATTCATTCTGTGGGGCTTTTATTTTAATATGGGGTGTGTGTGTGTGTGGGGGGGGGGTCCTCTAAAGAGCTCTTAGACCTGAATGAGAGAGAGACAGAGAGATAGAGGGAGAGGTGTGTGTGTGTGGGGGGGAGTCCTCTAAAGATCTCTAAGACCTGAATGAGAGAGAGACACAGAGAGATAGAGGGAGAGCAGTGTGTGTGTGTGTGTGTGTGTGTGTGTGTGTGTGTGTGTGTGTGTGTCTCAGTGCCTCTGTGTGTTTATCAACACTAATGAGCTCATATGAACACCTGTGTGAGAGATTAGAGTGAACAGTGATTTTCAACAAAACTACCTGTCAAACATATGCCCTTCATACCAAAACCATGAGACTAATCAATAAAATATGGATACCGTGAGAGAGATAAGACTCTGCCAAACGCGGTAAAGTGATTTTTATGTTTGTGGTGTTAAAAATGTGAGCTACAGCGCAAGATACAAAACTGGTACCGTCTGCTTTCTTTGAGGAATTAGTGGTCAGATTTAACATGGAGTCTAATGGAGCAGTTGGTTGGAGTTCATGTCACTCTAAGGCTCCCTGAACCAAATGTGTAAGTCTGTGGGATTCCACAGTCAGTTTTTTAGGACAAGGACAAGATTAGCTACTTTTACATCCAGAAATTATGCATGAAGAGTGAAAATTGTGGAGTCGGTGGCAAAAGACAAATCTTTTTTTCATAAGAATTTATAGCTCCTCTTCACTCTAGCGCTGACATCACGCACTCTAAGCAGCGCAATACACACCCATTATAAAGTTAGAAAAGGACTGAAAAATCATAAAAGTAAAAATGCTACAGTTCAAAAAGTATAAAAGATATCAACAAGCTGAATCATTCAGCAATAGTTAAGGATTTTCTCAACATTTGAAAGTTGAAATGGTTTCTGTAGCTGAAAGTATGAGGAAGATGAAGGATTTGAAAGTTTAAAAAGTTTAAGAGGATTTGAACATTTTCTCCATAGAAACCCATTCAAAATAAAAATTGCAAAAAGCTTAATAATTCAAAAAGTTTAAAGATTATAAATATGAAGAGACATAGCACACATGAGCTGAAATAGCTGAACATTTTGATAGTTGAACGGTTTCTGTAGCTTAAAAATTGTGGAAGGAGAAGCGTTGCAAAATACGTACGGAAGAAATATAAAAAGAGGAACTAGAAAATGCATTTCCTGCTGAAAATGCGTTGGAATGCTGAAAGCTGAAATTAATTGTAAAAAAATTGCTAAAAATTAAGAAATGGGAGACTACCTGTCTGAAAAATGTTGAAGCCTGAAAGCATTTAAACTGCACTGCTGAAAACCCTTCTAGTTGAAATGTCTAACTATGATGTCTGTAGCTGAAAGTATGAGGAAGAAGAAGGCTTTGAAAGTTGAAGAAGTTTAATCCATGAGGCTTTTATTTTGAAAGGGTGGGGCTGGGTGGGGAGAGAGGAGACAGAATCAGAATGCATGAAACACACAGAGGTTATTAAATGACAGTCTTCATCACAAGCATTTCAGTTAGAATTCATTCTGTGGGGCTTTTATTTTAAAATGGTGTGTCTGTGTGTGTGTATGTGTGGTGGGGGGGGGGGATAAAAAGTCCTCTAAGACCTGAATGACTGTATGAGAGAGACACACACACAGAGAGAGAGACAGAGACAGACACACAGAGAGACAGACAGAGACAGACAAACAGACACAGAGAGAGAGAGAGAGACAGAGAAAGACAGAAAGAGAGAGAGAGAGACAGAGAGAGAGAGAATGTTGAAGGCCGAAAGCATTTAAACTGCACTGCTGAAACCCCTTCTAGTTGAAATGTCTAACTATGGTGTCTGTAGCTGAAAGTATGAGGAAGAAGAAGGCTTTGAAAGTTCAAGTTTAACAGGATTTGAAGATTTTCTCCATAGACATCCCATTAAATAAAAATAGCTAAAAGCTTAATAATTCAAAGTTTAAAGATTAAAGATATGGAAAGTCATATCACCTCTCTCCTGAAAGCTGAACAATTTGATATTTGAACGGTTTCTGTAGCTTAAAAAAACTGTCAGCAGTAGTGATATTTGTAGTAGTAGTAGTAGAAGTTAGCATTTCAGTTAGAATTCATTCTGTGGGGCTTTTATTTTGAAATGAGGTGTGGGGGGGGGGGGGCAGAAGGGGAGAGGAGACAGGATCATAATCTTAGATAAACACAAACAGGTTGCTAAATGACAGGTTTCATCACAAGCATTTCAGTTAGAATTCATTCTGTGGGGCTTTTATTTTAATATGGGGTGTGTGTGTGGGGGGGGGGGGGGGAGTCCTGTAAAGATCTCTAAGACCTGAATGAGAGAGAGACACAGAGAGATAGAGGGAGAGCAGTGTGTGTGTGTGTGTGTGTGTCTCAGTGCCTCTGTGTGTTTATCAACACTAATGAGCTCATATGAACACCTGTGTGAGAGATTAGAGTGAACAGTGATTTTCAACAAAACTACCTGTCAAACATATGCCCTTCATACCAAAACCATGAGACTAATCAATAAAATATGGATACCGTGAGAGAGATAAGACTCTGCCAAACGCGGTAAAGTGATTTTTATGTTTGTGGTGTTAAAAATGTGAGCTACAGCGCAAGATACAAAACTGGTACCGTCTGCTTTCTTTGAGGAATTAGTGGTCAGATTTAACATGGAGTCTAATGGAGCAGTTGGTTGGAGTTCATGTCACTCTAAGGCTCCCTGAACCAAATGTGTAAGTCTGTGGGATTCCACAGTCAGTTTTTTAGGACAAGGACAAGATTAGCTACTTTTACATCCAGAAATTATGCATGAAGAGTGAAAATTGTGGAGTCGGTGGCAAAAGACAAATCTTTTTTTCATAAGAATTTATAGCTCCTCTTCACTCTAGCGCTGACATCACGCACTCTAAGCAGCGCAATACACACCCATTATAAAGTTAGAAAAGGACTGAAAAATCATAAAAGTAAAAATGCTACAGTTCAAAAAGTATAAAAGATATCAACAAGCTGAATCATTCAGCAATAGTTAAGGATTTTCTCAACATTTGAAAGTTGAAATGGTTTCTGTAGCTGAAAGTATGAGGAAGATGAAGGATTTGAAAGTTTAAAAAGTTTAAGAGGATTTGAAAATTTTCTCCATAGAAACCCATTCAAAATAAAAATTGCAAAAAGCTTAATAATTCAAAAAGTTTAAAGATTATAAATATGAAGAGACATAGCACACATGAGCTGAAATAGCTGAACATTTTGATAGTTGAACGGTTTCTGTAGCTTAAAAATTGTGGAAGGAGAAGCGTTGCAAAATACGTACGGAAGAAATATAATAAGAAGAACTAGAAAATGCATTTCCTGCTGAAAATGCGTTGGAATGCTGAAAGCTGAAATTAATTGTAAAAAAATTGCTAAAAATTAAGAAATGGGAGACTACCTGTCTGAAAAATGTTGAAGCCTGAAAGCATTTAAACTGCACTGCTGAAACCCCTTCTAGTTGAAATGTCTAACTATGATGTCTGTAGCTGAAAGTATGATGAAGAAGAAGGCTTTGAAAGTTGAAGAAGTTTAATCCATGAGGCTTTTATTTTGAAAGGGTGGGGCTGGGTGGGGAGAGAGGAGACAGAATCAGAATGTATGAAACACACAGAGGTTATTAAATGACAGTCTTCATCACAAGCATTTCAGTTAGAATTCATTCTGTGGGGCTTTTCTTTTAAAATGGTGTGTCTGTGTGTGTGTATGTGTGGTGGGGGGGGGGGGTAAAAAGTCCTCTAAGACCTCTATGACTGTATGAGAGAGAGACACACAGAGAGAGAGAGAGAGACAGACAAACAGACACACAGAGAGAGAGAGAGACAGAGAGAGAGATAATGTTGAAGGCCGAAAGCATTTAAACTGCACTGCTGAAAACCCTTCTAGTTGAAATGTCTAACTATGGTGTCTGTAGCTGAAAGTATGAGGAAGAAGAAGGCTTTGAAAGTTCAAGTTTAACAGGATTTGAAGATTTTCTCCATCGACATCCCATTAAATAAAAATAGCTAAAAGCTTAATAATTCAAAGTTTAAAGATTACAAATATGAAAAGTCATATCACCTCTCTCCTGAAAGCTGAACATTTTGATATTTGAACGGTTTCTGTAGCTTAAAAAAACTGTCAGCAGTAGTGATATTTGTAGTAGTAGAAGTTGTAGTTGTAGTTGTATTAGAAGTATTATTAGGAGTAGAAGTATTAGTAGCATTAGAATAAGTACTAGTTGTAGCAGTAGTGATATTTGTAGTAGCAGTAGTAGTAGAAGTTAGCATTTCAGTTAGAATTTATTCTATGGGGCTTTTATTTTGAAATAGGGTGTGTGTGGGGGGGGCAGAAGGGGAGAGGAGACAGGATCATAATCTTAGATAAACACAAACAGGTTGCTAAATGACAGGTTTCATCACAAGCATTTCAGTTAGAATTCATTCTGTGGGGCTTTTATTTTAATATGGGGTGTGTGTGTGTGGGGGGGGGGGGGGGTCCTCTAAAGATCTCTAAGACCTGAATGAGAGAGAGACACAGAGAGATAGAGGGAGAGCAGTGTGTGTGTGTGTGGGGGGGGGGGGGGGTCCTCTAAAGATCTCTAAGACCTGAATGAGAGAGAGACACAGAGAGATAGAGGGAGAGCAGTGTGTGTGTGTGTGTGTGTGTGTGTGTCTCAGTGCCTCTGTGTGTTTATCAACACTAATGAGCTCATATGAACACCTGTGTGAGAGATTAGAGTGAACAGTGATTTTCAACAAAACTACCTGTCAAACATATGCCCTTCATACCAAAACCATGAGACTAATCAATAAAATATGGATACCGTGAGAGAGATAAGACTCTGCCAAACGCGGTAAAGTGATTTTTATGTTTGTGGTGTTAAAAATGTGAGCTACAGCGCAAGATACAAAACTGGTACCGTCTGCTTTCTTTGAGGAATTAGTGGTCAGATTTAACATGGAGTCTAATGGAGCAGTTGGTTGGAGTTCATGTCGCTCTAAGGCTCCCTGAGCCAAATGTGTAAGTCTGTGGGATTCCACAGTCAGTTTTTTACGACAAGGACAAGATTAGCTACATTTCCATCCAGAAATTATGCATGAAGAGTGAAAATTGTGGAGTCGGTGGCAAAAGACAAATCTTTTTTTCATAAGAATTTATAGCTCCTCTTCACTCTAGCGCTGACATCACGCACTCTAAGCAGCGCAATACACACCCATTATAAAGTCAGAAAAGGACTGAAAAATCATAAAAGTAAAAATGCTACAGTTCAAAAAGTATAAAAGATATCAACAAGCTGAATCATTCAGCAATAGTTAAGGATTTTCTCAACATTTGAAAGTTGAAATGGTTTCTGTAGCTGAAAGTATGAGGAAGATGAAGGATTTGAAAGTTTAAAAAGTTTAAGAGGATTTGAACATTTTCTCCATAGAAACCCATTCAAAATAAAAATTGCAAAAAGCTTAATAATTCAAAAAGTTTAAAGATTATAAATATGAAGAGACATAGCACACATGAGCTGAAATAGCTGAACATTTTGATAGTTGAACGGTTTCTGTAGCTTAAAAATTGTGGAAGGAGAAGCGTTGCAAAATACGTACGGAAGAAATATAAGAAGAACTAGAAAATGCATTTCCTGCTGAAAATGCGTTGGAATGCTGAAAGCTGAAATTAATTGTAAAAAAATTGCTAAAAATTAAGAAATGGGAGACTACCTGTCTGAAAAATGTTGAAGCCTGAAAGCATTTAAACTGCACTGCTGAAACCCCTTCTAGTTGAAATGTCTAACTATGATGTCTGTAGCTGAAAGTATGATGAAGAAGAAGGCTTTGAAAGTTGAAGAAGTTTAATCCATGAGGCTTTTATTTTGAAAGGGTGGGGCTGGGTGGGGAGAGAGGAGACAGAATCAGAATGTATGAAACACACAGAGGTTATTAAATGACAGTCTTCATCACAAGCATTTCAGTTAGAATTCATTCTGTGGGGCTTTTCTTTTAAAATGGTGTGTCTGTGTGTGTGTATGTGTGGTGGGGGGGGGGGGGTAAAAAGTCCTCTAAGACCTCTATGACTGTATGAGAGAGAGACACACAGAGAGAGAGAGAGAGACAGACAAACAGACACACAGAGAGAGAGAGAGACAGAGAGAGAGATAATGTTGAAGGCCGAAAGCATTTAAACTGCACTGCTGAACCCCTTCTAGTTGAAATGTCTAACTATGGTGTCTGTAGCTGAAAGTATGAGGAAGAAGAAGGCTTTGAAAGTTCAAGTTTAACAGGATTTGAAGATTTTCTCCATCGACATCCCATTAAATAAAAATAGCTAAAAGCTTAATAATTCAAAGTTTAAAGATTACAAATATGAAAAGTCATATCACCTCTCTCCTGAAAGCTGAACATTTTGATATTTGAACGGTTTCTGTAGCTTAAAAAAACTGTCAGCAGTAGTGATATTTGTAGTAGTAGAAGTTGTAGTTGTAGTTGTATTAGAAGTATTATTAGGAGTAGAAGTATTAGTAGCATTAGAATAAGTACTAGTTGTAGCAGTAGTGATATTTGTAGTAGCAGTAGTAGTAGAAGTTAGCATTTCAGTTAGAATTTATTCTATGGGGCTTTTATTTTGAAATAGGGTGTGTGTGGGGGGGGCAGAAGGGGAGAGGAGACAGGATCATAATCTTAGATAAACACAAACAGGTTGCTAAATGACAGGTTTCATCACAAGCATTTCAGTTAGAATTCATTCTGTGGGGCTTTTATTTTAATATGGGGTGTGTGTGTGTGGGGGGGGGGGGGGGTCCTCTAAAGATCTCTAAGACCTGAATGAGAGAGAGACACAGAGAGATAGAGGGAGAGCAGTGTGTGTGTGTGTGGGGGGGGGGGGGGTCCTCTAAAGATCTCTAAGACCTGAATGAGAGAGAGACACAGAGAGATAGAGGGAGAGCAGTGTGTGTGTGTGTGTGTGTGTGTCTCAGTGCCTCTGTGTGTTTATCAACACTAATGAGCTCATATGAACACCTGTGTGAGAGATTAGAGTGAACAGTGATTTTCAACAAAACTACCTGTCAAACATATGCCCTTCATACCAAAACCATGAGACTAATCAATAAAATATGGATACCGTGAGAGAGATAAGACTCTGCCAAACGCGGTAAAGTGATTTTTATGTTTGTGGTGTTAAAAATGTGAGCTACAGCGCAAGATACAAAACTGGTACCGTCTGCTTTCTTTGAGGAATTAGTGGTCAGATTTAACATGGAGTCTAATGGAGCAGTTGGTTGGAGTTCATGTCGCTCTAAGGCTCCCTGAGCCAAATGTGTAAGTCTGTGGGATTCCACAGTCAGTTTTTTACGACAAGGACAAGATTAGCTACATTTCCATCCAGAAATTATGCATGAAGAGTGAAAATTGTGGAGTCGGTGGCAAAAGACAAATCTTTTTTTCATAAGAATTTATAGCTCCTCTTCACTCTAGCGCTGACATCACGCACTCTAAGCAGCGCAATACACACCCATTATAAAGTCAGAAAAGGACTGAAAAATCATAAAAGTAAAAATGCTACAGTTCAAAAAGTATAAAAGATATCAACAAGCTGAATCATTCAGCAATAGTTAAGGATTTTCTCAACATTTGAAAGTTGAAATGGTTTCTGTAGCTGAAAGTATGAGGAAGATGAAGGATTTGAAAGTTTAAAAAGTTTAAGAGGATTTGAACATTTTCTCCATAGAAACCCATTCAAAATAAAAATTGCAAAAAGCTTAATAATTCAAAAAGTTTAAAGATTATAAATATGAAGAGACATAGCACACATGAGCTGAAATAGCTGAACATTTTGATAGTTGAACGGTTTCTGTAGCTTAAAAATTGTGGAAGGAGAAGCGTTGCAAAATACGTACGGAAGAAATATAAGAAGAATAAAGATTCGAAGAACAATACTTGGAATGCTTAAAAGCATTCCAACAATAAAGATTCGAAGAACAATACTTGGAATGCTTAAAAGCATTCCAACAACTAGAAAATGCATTTCCTGCTGAAAATGCGTTGGAATGCTGAAAGCTGAAATTAATTGTAAAAAAATTGCTAAAAATTAAGAAATGGGAGACTACCTGTCTGAAAAATGTTGAAGCCTGAAAGCATTTAAACTGCACTGCTGAAAACCCTTCTAGTTGAAATGTCTAACTATGGTGTCTGTAGCTGAAAGTATGAGGAAGAAGAAGGCTTGAAAGTTCAAGTTTAACAGGATTTGAAGATTTTCTCCATAGACATCCCATTAAATAAAAATAGCTAAAAGCTTAATAATTCAAAGTTTAAAGATTAAAGATATGGAAGGTCATATCACCTCTCTCCTGAAAGCTGAACATTTTGATATTTGAACGGTTTCTGTAGCTTAAAAAAACTGTCAGCAGTTGTGATATTTGTAGTAGTAGAAGTTAGCATTTCAGTTAGAATTCATTCTGTGGGGCTTTTATTTTGAAATGGGGTGTGGGGGGGGGGCAGAAGGGGAGAGGAGACAGGATCATAATCTTAGATAAACACAAACAGGTTGCTAAATGACAGGTTTCATCACAAGCATTTCAGTTAGAATTCATTCTGTGGGGCTTTTATTTTAATATGGGGTGTGTGTGTGGGGGGGGGGGGGGGGGGGGGGGGAGTCCTCTAAAGATCTCTAAGACCTGAATGAGAGAGAGACACAGAGAGATAGAGGGAGAGGAGTGTGTGTGTGTCTCAGTGCCTCTGTGTGTTTATCAACACTAATGAGCTCATATGAACACCTGTGTGAGAGATTAGAGTGAACAGTGATTTTCAACAAAACTACCTGTCAAACATATGCCCTTCATACCAAAACCATGAGACTAATCAATAAAATATGGATACCGTGAGAGAGATAAGACTCTGCCAAACGCGGTAAAGTGATTTTTATGTTTGTGGTGTTAAAAATGTGAGCTACAGCGCAAGATACAAAACTGGTACCGTCTGCTTTCTTTGAGGAATTAGTGGTCAGATTTAACATGGAGTCTAATGGAGCAGTTGGTTGGAGTTCATGTCGCTCTAAGGCTCCCTGAGCCAAATGTGTAAATATGTGGGATTCCACAGTCAGTTTTTTACGACAAGGACAAGATTAGCTACTTTTCTAATCCAAAATTATGCATGAAGAGTGAAAATTGTGGAGACAGTGGCAAAAGACAAATCTTTTTTTCATAAGAATTTCAAGCTCCTCTTCACTCTAGCGCTGACATCACGCACTCTAAGCAGCGCAATACACACCCATTATAAAGTCAGAAAAGGACTGAAAAATCATAAAAGTAAAAATGCTACAGTTCAAAAAGTATAAAAGATATCAACAAGCTGAATCATTCAGCAATAGTTAAGGATTTTCTCAACATTTGAAAGTTGAAATGGCTTCTGTAGCTGAAAGTATGAGGAAGTTGAAGGATTTGAAAGTTTAAAAAGTTTAAGAGGATTTTAAACTTTTCTCCATAGAAACCCATTCAAAATAAAAATTGCAAAAAGCTTAATAATTCAAAGAGTTTAAAGATTAGAAATATGAAGAGACATAGCACACATGAGCTGAAAGAGCTGAACATTTTGATAGTTGAACGGTTTCTGTAGCTTAAAAATTGTGGAAGGAGAAGCGTTGCAAAATACGTACGGAAGAAATATAAAAAGAGGAACTAGAAAATGCATTTCCTGCTGAAAATGCGTTGGAATGCTGAAAGCTGAAATTAATTGTAAAAAAATTGCTAAAAATTAAGAAATGGGAGACTACCTGTCTGAAAAATGTTGAAGCCTGAAAGCATTTAAACTGCACTGCTGAAAACCCTTCTAGTTGAAATGTCTAACTATGATGTCTGTAGCTGAAAGTATGAGGAAGAAGAAGGCTTTGAAAGTTGAAGAAGTTTAATCCATGAGGCTTTTATTTTGAAAGGGTGGGGCTGGGTGGGGAGAGAGGAGACAGAATCAGAATGCATGAAACACACAGAGGTTATTAAATGACAGTCTTCATCACAAGCATTTCAGTTAGAATTCATTCTGTGGGGCTTTTATTTTAAAATGGTGTGTCTGTGTGTGTGTATGTGTGGTGGGGGGGGGGGATAAAAAGTCCTCTAAGACCTGAATGACTGTATGAGAGAGACACACACACAGAGAGAGAGACAGAGACAGACACACAGAGAGACAGACAGAGACAGACAAACAGACACAGAGAGAGAGAGAGAGACAGAGAAAGACAGAAAGAGAGAGAGAGAGACAGAGAGAGAGAGAATGTTGAAGGCCGAAAGCATTTAAACTGCACTGCTGAAACCCCTTCTAGTTGAAATGTCTAACTATGGTGTCTGTAGCTGAAAGTATGAGGAAGAAGAAGGCTTTGAAAGTTCAAGTTTAACAGGATTTGAAGATTTTCTCCATAGACATCCCATTAAATAAAAATAGCTAAAAGCTTAATAATTCAAAGTTTAAAGATTAAAGATATGGAAAGTCATATCACCTCTCTCCTGAAAGCTGAACAATTTGATATTTGAACGGTTTCTGTAGCTTAAAAAAACTGTCAGCAGTAGTGATATTTGTAGTAGTAGTAGTAGAAGTTAGCATTTCAGTTAGAATTCATTCTGTGGGGCTTTTATTTTGAAATGAGGTGTGGGGGGGGGGGGGGCAGAAGGGGAGAGGAGACAGGATCATAATCTTAGATAAACACAAACAGGTTGCTAAATGACAGGTTTCATCACAAGCATTTCAGTTAGAATTCATTCTGTGGGGCTTTTATTTTAATATGGGGTGTGTGTGTGGGGGGGGGGGGGGGAGTCCTGTAAAGATCTCTAAGACCTGAATGAGAGAGAGACACAGAGAGATAGAGGGAGAGCAGTGTGTGTGTGTGTGTGTGTGTCTCAGTGCCTCTGTGTGTTTATCAACACTAATGAGCTCATATGAACACCTGTGTGAGAGATTAGAGTGAACAGTGATTTTCAACAAAACTACCTGTCAAACATATGCCCTTCATACCAAAACCATGAGACTAATCAATAAAATATGGATACCGTGAGAGAGATAAGACTCTGCCAAACGCGGTAAAGTGATTTTTATGTTTGTGGTGTTAAAAATGTGAGCTACAGCGCAAGATACAAAACTGGTACCGTCTGCTTTCTTTGAGGAATTAGTGGTCAGATTTAACATGGAGTCTAATGGAGCAGTTGGTTGGAGTTCATGTCACTCTAAGGCTCCCTGAACCAAATGTGTAAGTCTGTGGGATTCCACAGTCAGTTTTTTAGGACAAGGACAAGATTAGCTACTTTTACATCCAGAAATTATGCATGAAGAGTGAAAATTGTGGAGTCGGTGGCAAAAGACAAATCTTTTTTTCATAAGAATTTATAGCTCCTCTTCACTCTAGCGCTGACATCACGCACTCTAAGCAGCGCAATACACACCCATTATAAAGTTAGAAAAGGACTGAAAAATCATAAAAGTAAAAATGCTACAGTTCAAAAAGTATAAAAGATATCAACAAGCTGAATCATTCAGCAATAGTTAAGGATTTTCTCAACATTTGAAAGTTGAAATGGTTTCTGTAGCTGAAAGTATGAGGAAGATGAAGGATTTGAAAGTTTAAAAAGTTTAAGAGGATTTGAAAATTTTCTCCATAGAAACCCATTCAAAATAAAAATTGCAAAAAGCTTAATAATTCAAAAAGTTTAAAGATTATAAATATGAAGAGACATAGCACACATGAGCTGAAATAGCTGAACATTTTGATAGTTGAACGGTTTCTGTAGCTTAAAAATTGTGGAAGGAGAAGCGTTGCAAAATACGTACGGAAGAAATATAATAAGAAGAACTAGAAAATGCATTTCCTGCTGAAAATGCGTTGGAATGCTGAAAGCTGAAATTAATTGTAAAAAAATTGCTAAAAATTAAGAAATGGGAGACTACCTGTCTGAAAAATGTTGAAGCCTGAAAGCATTTAAACTGCACTGCTGAAACCCCTTCTAGTTGAAATGTCTAACTATGATGTCTGTAGCTGAAAGTATGATGAAGAAGAAGGCTTTGAAAGTTGAAGAAGTTTAATCCATGAGGCTTTTATTTTGAAAGGGTGGGGCTGGGTGGGGAGAGAGGAGACAGAATCAGAATGTATGAAACACACAGAGGTTATTAAATGACAGTCTTCATCACAAGCATTTCAGTTAGAATTCATTCTGTGGGGCTTTTCTTTTAAAATGGTGTGTCTGTGTGTGTGTATGTGTGGTGGGGGGGGGGGGTAAAAAGTCCTCTAAGACCTCTATGACTGTATGAGAGAGAGACACACAGAGAGAGAGAGAGAGACAGACAAACAGACACACAGAGAGAGAGAGAGACAGAGAGAGAGATAATGTTGAAGGCCGAAAGCATTTAAACTGCACTGCTGAAAACCCTTCTAGTTGAAATGTCTAACTATGGTGTCTGTAGCTGAAAGTATGAGGAAGAAGAAGGCTTTGAAAGTTCAAGTTTAACAGGATTTGAAGATTTTCTCCATCGACATCCCATTAAATAAAAATAGCTAAAAGCTTAATAATTCAAAGTTTAAAGATTACAAATATGAAAAGTCATATCACCTCTCTCCTGAAAGCTGAACATTTTGATATTTGAACGGTTTCTGTAGCTTAAAAAAACTGTCAGCAGTAGTGATATTTGTAGTAGTAGAAGTTGTAGTTGTAGTTGTATTAGAAGTATTATTAGGAGTAGAAGTATTAGTAGCATTAGAATAAGTACTAGTTGTAGCAGTAGTGATATTTGTAGTAGCAGTAGTAGTAGAAGTTAGCATTTCAGTTAGAATTTATTCTATGGGGCTTTTATTTTGAAATAGGGTGTGTGTGGGGGGGGCAGAAGGGGAGAGGAGACAGGATCATAATCTTAGATAAACACAAACAGGTTGCTAAATGACAGGTTTCATCACAAGCATTTCAGTTAGAATTCATTCTGTGGGGCTTTTATTTTAATATGGGGTGTGTGTGTGTGGGGGGGGGGGGGGGTCCTCTAAAGATCTCTAAGACCTGAATGAGAGAGAGACACAGAGAGATAGAGGGAGAGCAGTGTGTGTGTGTGTGGGGGGGGGGGGGGGTCCTCTAAAGATCTCTAAGACCTGAATGAGAGAGAGACACAGAGAGATAGAGGGAGAGCAGTGTGTGTGTGTGTGTGTGTGTGTGTGTGTCTCAGTGCCTCTGTGTGTTTATCAACACTAATGAGCTCATATGAACACCTGTGTGAGAGATTAGAGTGAACAGTGATTTTCAACAAAACTACCTGTCAAACATATGCCCTTCATACCAAAACCATGAGACTAATCAATAAAATATGGATACCGTGAGAGAGATAAGACTCTGCCAAACGCGGTAAAGTGATTTTTATGTTTGTGGTGTTAAAAATGTGAGCTACAGCGCAAGATACAAAACTGGTACCGTCTGCTTTCTTTGAGGAATTAGTGGTCAGATTTAACATGGAGTCTAATGGAGCAGTTGGTTGGAGTTCATGTCGCTCTAAGGCTCCCTGAGCCAAATGTGTAAGTCTGTGGGATTCCACAGTCAGTTTTTTACGACAAGGACAAGATTAGCTACATTTCCATCCAGAAATTATGCATGAAGAGTGAAAATTGTGGAGTCGGTGGCAAAAGACAAATCTTTTTTTCATAAGAATTTATAGCTCCTCTTCACTCTAGCGCTGACATCACGCACTCTAAGCAGCGCAATACACACCCATTATAAAGTCAGAAAAGGACTGAAAAATCATAAAAGTAAAAATGCTACAGTTCAAAAAGTATAAAAGATATCAACAAGCTGAATCATTCAGCAATAGTTAAGGATTTTCTCAACATTTGAAAGTTGAAATGGTTTCTGTAGCTGAAAGTATGAGGAAGATGAAGGATTTGAAAGTTTAAAAAGTTTAAGAGGATTTGAACATTTTCTCCATAGAAACCCATTCAAAATAAAAATTGCAAAAAGCTTAATAATTCAAAAAGTTTAAAGATTATAAATATGAAGAGACATAGCACACATGAGCTGAAATAGCTGAACATTTTGATAGTTGAACGGTTTCTGTAGCTTAAAAATTGTGGAAGGAGAAGCGTTGCAAAATACGTACGGAAGAAATATAAGAAGAACTAGAAAATGCATTTCCTGCTGAAAATGCGTTGGAATGCTGAAAGCTGAAATTAATTGTAAAAAAATTGCTAAAAATTAAGAAATGGGAGACTACCTGTCTGAAAAATGTTGAAGCCTGAAAGCATTTAAACTGCACTGCTGAAACCCCTTCTAGTTGAAATGTCTAACTATGATGTCTGTAGCTGAAAGTATGATGAAGAAGAAGGCTTTGAAAGTTGAAGAAGTTTAATCCATGAGGCTTTTATTTTGAAAGGGTGGGGCTGGGTGGGGAGAGAGGAGACAGAATCAGAATGTATGAAACACACAGAGGTTATTAAATGACAGTCTTCATCACAAGCATTTCAGTTAGAATTCATTCTGTGGGGCTTTTCTTTTAAAATGGTGTGTCTGTGTGTGTGTATGTGTGGTGGGGGGGGGGGGGTAAAAAGTCCTCTAAGACCTCTATGACTGTATGAGAGAGAGACACACAGAGAGAGAGAGAGAGACAGACAAACAGACACACAGAGAGAGAGAGAGACAGAGAGAGAGATAATGTTGAAGGCCGAAAGCATTTAAACTGCACTGCTGAACCCCTTCTAGTTGAAATGTCTAACTATGGTGTCTGTAGCTGAAAGTATGAGGAAGAAGAAGGCTTTGAAAGTTCAAGTTTAACAGGATTTGAAGATTTTCTCCATCGACATCCCATTAAATAAAAATAGCTAAAAGCTTAATAATTCAAAGTTTAAAGATTACAAATATGAAAAGTCATATCACCTCTCTCCTGAAAGCTGAACATTTTGATATTTGAACGGTTTCTGTAGCTTAAAAAAACTGTCAGCAGTAGTGATATTTGTAGTAGTAGAAGTTGTAGTTGTAGTTGTATTAGAAGTATTATTAGGAGTAGAAGTATTAGTAGCATTAGAATAAGTACTAGTTGTAGCAGTAGTGATATTTGTAGTAGCAGTAGTAGTAGAAGTTAGCATTTCAGTTAGAATTTATTCTATGGGGCTTTTATTTTGAAATAGGGTGTGTGTGGGGGGGGCAGAAGGGGAGAGGAGACAGGATCATAATCTTAGATAAACACAAACAGGTTGCTAAATGACAGGTTTCATCACAAGCATTTCAGTTAGAATTCATTCTGTGGGGCTTTTATTTTAATATGGGGTGTGTGTGTGTGGGGGGGGGGGGGGGTCCTCTAAAGATCTCTAAGACCTGAATGAGAGAGAGACACAGAGAGATAGAGGGAGAGCAGTGTGTGTGTGTGTGGGGGGGGGGGGGGTCCTCTAAAGATCTCTAAGACCTGAATGAGAGAGAGACACAGAGAGATAGAGGGAGAGCAGTGTGTGTGTGTGTGTGTGTGTGTCTCAGTGCCTCTGTGTGTTTATCAACACTAATGAGCTCATATGAACACCTGTGTGAGAGATTAGAGTGAACAGTGATTTTCAACAAAACTACCTGTCAAACATATGCCCTTCATACCAAAACCATGAGACTAATCAATAAAATATGGATACCGTGAGAGAGATAAGACTCTGCCAAACGCGGTAAAGTGATTTTTATGTTTGTGGTGTTAAAAATGTGAGCTACAGCGCAAGATACAAAACTGGTACCGTCTGCTTTCTTTGAGGAATTAGTGGTCAGATTTAACATGGAGTCTAATGGAGCAGTTGGTTGGAGTTCATGTCGCTCTAAGGCTCCCTGAGCCAAATGTGTAAGTCTGTGGGATTCCACAGTCAGTTTTTTACGACAAGGACAAGATTAGCTACATTTCCATCCAGAAATTATGCATGAAGAGTGAAAATTGTGGAGTCGGTGGCAAAAGACAAATCTTTTTTTCATAAGAATTTATAGCTCCTCTTCACTCTAGCGCTGACATCACGCACTCTAAGCAGCGCAATACACACCCATTATAAAGTCAGAAAAGGACTGAAAAATCATAAAAGTAAAAATGCTACAGTTCAAAAAGTATAAAAGATATCAACAAGCTGAATCATTCAGCAATAGTTAAGGATTTTCTCAACATTTGAAAGTTGAAATGGTTTCTGTAGCTGAAAGTATGAGGAAGATGAAGGATTTGAAAGTTTAAAAAGTTTAAGAGGATTTGAACATTTTCTCCATAGAAACCCATTCAAAATAAAAATTGCAAAAAGCTTAATAATTCAAAAAGTTTAAAGATTATAAATATGAAGAGACATAGCACACATGAGCTGAAATAGCTGAACATTTTGATAGTTGAACGGTTTCTGTAGCTTAAAAATTGTGGAAGGAGAAGCGTTGCAAAATACGTACGGAAGAAATATAAGAAGAATAAAGATTCGAAGAACAATACTTGGAATGCTTAAAAGCATTCCAACAATAAAGATTTGAAGAACAATACTTGGAATGCTTAAAAGCATTCCAACAACTAGAAAATGCATTTCCTGCTGAAAATGCGTTGGAATGCTGAAAGCTGAAATTAATTGTAAAAAAATTGCTAAAAATTAAGAAATGGGAGACTACCTGTCTGAAAAATGTTGAAGCCTGAAAGCATTTAAACTGCACTGCTGAAAACCCTTCTAGTTGAAATGTCTAACTATGATGTCTGTAGCTGAAAGTATGAGGAAGAAGAAGGCTTTGAAAGTTGAAGAAGTTTAATCCATGAGGCTTTTTCATTTTGAAAGGGTGGGGCTGGGTGGGGGAGAGAGGAGACAGAATCAGAATGTATGAAACACACAGAGGTTATTAAATGACAGTCTTCATCACAAGCATTTCAGTTAGAATACATTCTGTGGGGCTTTTCTTTTAAAATGGTGTGTCTGTGTGTATGTATGTGTGGTGGGGGGGGATAAAAAGTCCTCTAAGACCTCAATGACTGTATGAGAGAGAGACACACAGAGAGAGAGACAGAGACAGACACACAGAGAGACAGACAAACAGACACAGAGAGAGAGAGACAGAGAGAGAGAGAATGTTGAAGGCCGAAAGCATTTAAACTGCACTGCTGAAACCCCTTCTAGTTGAAATGTCTAACTATGGTGTCTGTAGCTGAAAGTATGAGGAAGAAGAAGGCTTTGAAAGTTCAAGTTTAACAGGATTTGAAGATTTTCTCCATCGACATCCCATTAAATAAAAATAGCTAAAAGCTTAATAATTCAAAGTTTAAAGATTAAAGATATGGAAAGTCATATCACCTCTCTCCTGAAAGCTGAACATTTTGATATTTGAACGGTTTCTGTAGCTTAAAAAAACTGTCAGCAGTAGTGATATTTGTAGTAGTAGTAGTAGAAGTTAGCATTTCAGTTAGAATTCATTCTGTGGGGCTTTTATTTTGAAATGAGGTGTGGGGGGGGGGGGGCAGAAGGGGAGAGGAGACAGGATCATAATCTTAGATAAACACAAACAGGTTGCTAAATGACAGGTTTCATCACAAGCATTTCAGTTAGAATTCATTCTGTGGGGCTTTCATTTTAATATGGGGTGTGTGTGTGTGGGGGGGGGGGGGAGTCCTCTAAAGATCTCTAAGACCTGAATGAGAGAGAGACACAGAGAGATAGAGGGAGAGCAGTGTGTGTGAGTGTGTGTGTGCGTGTGTGTCTCAGTGCCTCTGTGTGTTTATCAACACTAATGAGCTCATATGAACACCTGTGTGAGAGATTAGAGTGAACAGTGATTTTCAACAAAACTACCTGTCAAACATATGCCCTTCATACCAAAACCATGAGCCTAATCAATAAAATATGGATACCGTGAGAGAGATAAGACTCTGCCAAACGCGGTAAAGTGATTTTTATGTTTGTGGTGTTAAAAATGTGAGCTACAGCGCAAGATACAAAACTGGTACCGTCTGCTTTCTTTGAGGAATTAGTGGTCAGATTTAACATGGAGTCTAATGGAGCAGTTGGTTGGAGTTCATGTCGCTCTAAGGCTCCCTGAGCCAAATGTGTAAATCTGTGGGATTCCACAGTCAGTTTTTTACGACAAGGACAAGATTAGCTACTTTTACTTCCAGAAATTATGCATGAAGAGTGAAAATTGTGGAGTCAGTGGCAAAAGACAAATCTTTTTTTCATAAGAATTTCAAGCTGCTCTTCACTCTAGCGGTGACATCACGCACTCTAAGCAGCGCAATACACACCCATTATAAAGTCAGAAAAGGACTGAAAAATCATAAAAGTAAAAATGCAACAGTTCAAAAAGTATAAAAGATATCAACAAGCTGAATCATTCAGCAATAGTTAAGGATTTTCTCAACATTTGAAAGTTGAAATGGTTTCTGTAGCTGAAAGTATGAGGAAGTTGAAGGATTTGAAAGTTTAAAAAGTTTAAGAGGATTTGAACATTTTCTCCATAGAAACCCATTCAAAATAAAAATTGCAAAAAGCTTAATAATTCAAAAAGTTTAAAGATTAGAAATATGAAGAGACATAGCACACATGAGCTGAAAGAGCTGAACATTTTGATAGTTGAACGGTTTCTGTAGCTTAAAAATTGTGGAAGGAGAAGTGTTGCAAAATACGTACGGAAGAAATATAATAAAAAGAGGAATAAAGATTTGAAGAACAATACTTGGAATGCTTAAAAGCATTCCAACAATAAAGATTTGAAGAACAATACTTGGAATGCTTAAAAGCATTCCAACAATAAAGATTTGAAGAACAATACTTGGAATGCTTAAAAGCATTCCAACAATAAAGAAGAGGATAACAATACTTGGAATGCTTAAAAGCATTCCAACAATAAAGATTCGAAGAACAATACTTGGAATGCTTAAAAGCATTCCAACAATAAAAAGAAGAATAAAGAAGAGGATAACAATACTTGGAATGCTTAAAAGCATTCCAACAATAAAGAAGAGGATAACAATACTTGGAATGCTTAAAAGCATTCCAACAATAAAAAGAAGAATAAAGAAGAGGATAACAATACTTGGAATGCTTAAAAGCATTCCAACAATAAAGAAGAGGATATCAATACTTGGAATGCTTAAAAGCATTCCAACAATAAAGAAGAGGATAACAATACTTGGAATGCTTAAAAGCATTGGAATGCATATGATACCTGTGGTACACGTGACACATCACTTTGACCTCTGGAGTTTTCCTGGTTGACATTAGATAGTTCTGCCTCACATGCAGCATCACTGTGTTGTCCTCTCTTTACAACGTCTGCATAAGAAACCTCTGGTACACATGAAGCATCAGGCTGACCTCCCTGTTTCACACTTCCAGCATGAGACGCTGCAGACATCTTAACTTCTCCACTGCTCTGAGGACCACCACATTCTGCTTCTTCAGTCGTTGTTGCACAGTGAATCTCATCAGACCTCTGCCAGCGCAGCTTCTGAGCTTGTGACCTCTTACCCTTCCTTGGCATTGTTGTGTTTCAAAACCACAAATGTTATTGTTTTAATCTTATTGTACAAAATCAAGATATAATATTAATGGTAAAATATTACTATTAACGAAGCAGGATCTGAAGATAGTAGTAACCTGTGTCTGATTTTAGTAATCAAAAGCACTTAGGAATGATAAATTAACTCACAGAAGAGTTCTGGGTTAAATGCTTCAAAACTATTCAATTTATAATTATACACCAAAAGAGACTTCACAGTATCCAAGCAAATGTTTGATCCACAAAATCCTAACCAAGTCTGTATAAATAAATTGTGTTCAAAATATAACACAATAAAGAGATCAATATTAAGGTACATTCTCAGCCTTTCATGCCCTTAAAAGACGTTTTCAGGCTGGGAGGAGGCCAAAAGTGGATTTTGTGAAAGTAAACATAGTTTCAAAGATTTTCTTCAAAAAAGTGTTCAGGACAGTTGACTTCACTGTTCTACGATGTTTTCATTAGAACCTGATGCTTACACACTGGTAAGCATCAGGTTTAAGGTACATTCTCAGCCTTTTATGCCCTTAAAAGACGTTTTCAGGCTGGAAAGAGGCCAAAAGTGGATTTTGTGAAAGTAAACATAGTTTCAAAGATTTTCTTCAAAAAAGTAGCTCACTGTTTCATGATGTTTTCATTAGAACCTACTGTTTACACACCTTTACTGGTTCAAGCTACATTCTCAGCCTTTTATGCTCTTAAAAGACGTTTCAGGCTGGGAAGAGGCCAAAAGTGGATTTTGTGAAAGTAAACATAGTTTCAAAGATTTTCTACAAAAAAGTGTCTCAGGACAGTTGACTTCACTCTTCCACGACGTTTTCATTAGAACCTGATGCTTACACATTTCTACTGGTTTAAGGTACATTCTCAGCCTTTCATGCCCTTAAAAGACGTTTTCAGGCTGGGAGGAGGCCAAAAGTGGATTTTGTGAAAGTAAACATAGTTTCAAAGATTTTCTTCAAAAAAGTGT
Organism: Leptoclinus maculatus; assembly: GCA_032191485.1. Taxonomy (NCBI): domain Eukaryota; kingdom Metazoa; phylum Chordata; class Actinopteri; order Perciformes; family Stichaeidae; genus Leptoclinus; species Leptoclinus maculatus. The sequence continues at coordinate 419,645 of JAVDOI010000106.1, read as the reverse complement.
TCAGGACAGTTGACTTCACTGTTCTACGATGTTTTCATTAGAACCTGATGCTTACACACTGGTAAGCATCAGGTTTAAGGTACATTCTCAGCCTTTTATGCCCTTAAAAGACGTTTTCAGGCTGGAAAGAGGCCAAAAGTGGATTTTGTGAAAGTAAACATAGTTTCAAAGATTTTCTTCAAAAAAGTAGCTTACTGTTTCATAATGTTTTCATTAGAACCTGCTGTTTAAACACCTTTAAGGTACATTCTCCGCCTTTTATGCTCTTAAAACACTTTTCAGGCTGGGAAGAGGCCAAAAGTGGATTTTGTGAAAGTAAACATAGTTTCAAAGATTTTCTTCAAAAAAGTGTTCAGGACAGTTGATTTCACTGTTTCATGATGTTTTCATTAGAACCTACTGTTTACACACCTTTACTGGTTCAAGCTACATTCTCAGCCTTTTATGCTCTTAAAAGACGTTTCAGGCTGGGAAGAGGCCAAAAGTGGATTTTGTGAAAGTAAACATTAGTTTCAAAGATTTTCTTCAAAAAAGTATCTCAGGACAGTTGACTTCACTGTTCCACGATGTTTTCATTAGAACCTGATGCTTACACACTTCTACTGGTTTAAGGTACATTCTCAGCCTTTTATGCCCTTAAAAGACGTTTTCAGGCTGGAAAGAGGCCAAAAGTGGATTTTGTGAAAGTAAACATAGTTTCAAAGATTTTCTTCAAAAAAGTAGCTCAGGACAGTTGATTTCACTGTTTCATGATGTTTTCATTAGAACCTACTGTTTACACACTTCTACTGGTTTAAGGTACATTCTCAGCCTTTCATGCCCTTAAAAGACGTTTTCAGGCTGGGAGGAGGCCAAAAGTGGATTTTGTGAAAGTAAACATAGTTTCAAAGATTTTCTTCAAAAAAGTAGCTCACTGTTTCATAATGTTTTCATTAGAACCTGCTGTTTAAACACCTTTAAGGTACATTCTCCGCCTTTTATGCTCTTAAAACACTTTTCAGGGTGGGAAGAGGCCAAAAGTGGATTTTGTGAAAGTAAACATAGTTTCAAAGATTTTCTTCAAAAAAGTAGCTCACTGTTTCATGATGTTTTCATTAGAACCTGATGCTTACACACTGCTACTGGTTTAAGGTACATTCTCAGCCTTGTATGCTCTTAAAAGACGTTTTCAGGCTGGGAAGGAGGCCAAAAGTGGATTTTGTGAAAGTAAACATAGTTTCAAAGATTTTCCTCAAAAAAGTAGCTCAGGACAGTTGATTTCACTCTTTCATGATGTTTTCATTAGAATCTACTGTTTACACACCTTTACTGGTTTAAGCTACATTCTCAGCCTTTCATGCTCTTAAACATAGTTTCAAAGATTTTCTTCAAAAAAGTAGCTCACTGTTTCATAATGTTTTCATTAGAACCTGCTGTTTAAACACCTTTAAGGTACATTCTCCGCCTTTTTATGCTCTTAAAACACTTTTCAGGCTGGGAAGAGGCCAAAAGTGGATTTTGTGAAAGTAAACATAGTTTCAAAGATTTTCTTCAAAAAAGTAGCTCAGGACAGTTGATTTCACTGTTTCATGATGTTTTCATTAGAACCTGCTGTTTACACACTTCTACTGGTTTAAGTTACATTCTTAGCTTTTATGCTCTTAAAAGACGTTTCAGGCTGGGAAGAGTGGATTTTGTGAAAGTAAATATAGTTTCAAAGATTTTTCTCGATTTTCTCGATTTTTCTAGAAAAAAGTGGCTCAGGACAGTTGATTTCACAGTTTCGTGCTGTTTTCATTAGAATCTGATGCTTACACACCTTTGCTTGTTTTAAGGTACATTCTCAGCCTTTTATGCTCTTAAAAGACGTTTTAGGCTGGGAAGAGTGGATCTTGTGAAAGTAAAATAGTTTCAAAGATCAACAGGTCCAAATATCTAATAGAGCGAACCAACATCATAATATTTTCCCATTTGTGACCACATTCTCTCCTGCCTCATTAAAATTGAATTCCAGTGTTAAAACGCAATTTGAAAAGCTTCAGAATGTTATTGAGCCCCTGTCAGATTTTAAAATGACATCAGCCTTTAATAGGAATACAAATCTAAAGGATCTGTTAGGATCTGTAGTGGATCTGTAGTGGAAAACAAACAAAAAATTACGCACATTTTAGATCGATCAAATACATTACCAATAAGCATGCGGGTCTCAGTGCTCCGGTCTGGCAGGCCTTCCAACTGGGTTCGTCAAATCTGGTGTATGGGATAGAGTGTAAAATTTGTAATAAATTATATGTTGGACAGACATAAAACACACTTCAACAACATCTTAAACAACATCTATATTGTATCGATCGCCTGACAAAGGCAACAGAATTATATGTGCACTTTCGGAGACATGGCAAAGACAACCTAATGATCTCGGGACTTGAGTCTGGGGTGGGGTGGTCCGGAGCCCAAAGATGGGCTGCAGAAAGACGCTGGATTAAAAAATTAAAAACGATGCTGCCCAGCAGCTTAAACGAGGTGTAATAAAAACTTTAAAATAGAGTAATTTATTGTGAGTAAGAAGAGGGATTAAGATAAACGTTATGTGCATCTTCCTTTTATAGAACTCCGAAAACACAGAGACATTAGTTGAGAATTTTATTCTTTCTGGGGACTATGATCCTTTATTGTGGTTGAACATAGGATTAAACAACTAATATATTCCAGAAAACTACACTTCATAGGAGAAGTGGTGTAGAAAAATGTTTTAAGATTGTATCTGTGTGATATAGTGATTCTTTGTACACCCCTTAGGTATTTTGTACAACCTTTTGAACGTTTTTCGATGTGAGATTGGTTGCTAAATCGTTGTTGGGAAATCATTAGTCCTTGTTGCTCTCCCTCTAATTTTAGAAGATAACATGCAGGTGTGGGTTTGCATGTGCCTCACATATGTTAACATATCAGTGCAAGTCTTTGCAAAAAGCTAATACAACAATACCATACAGTTTAAATGAATAAACGATGTGATGAGCTGATTACGTTAGGTGAAGAAATGAAGATAAGACAATGGACCACAATGGACTAACGTTCAACACTAAAATTAGTTTGATCTGGTTTTAATGTTGCTCCTGGGATAACACACACACGTAACGTTACCGTTACCTCAATTGTTCATCTGGCTGTGTGCGCTTGGCTGGCTGGCTGGCTGTGTGCACTCAATCTCTGATGACTGTAAAACAAACAAAATAAAAACTTTAGAAACGCAATGTTCTGAACTTCTGAAAAGTTCTATGACATCCAGGATAAACACACTTAGAAGAAGCTTTGGGTGTGCAACTGTGGGTTTGCATGTGCCTCACATATGTTAACATATCAGTGCAAGTCTTTGCAAAAAGCTAATACAACAATACCATACAGTTTAAATGAACAGACTTGCCTATGTGTTCTGCCCTGAATAAGTTAACTGTTGAAATGTGTTTTCATTGTTTCATGCATAAATGGGTGTGGCGCTTTTATTTTGACACCTGTAATGAAGCAGGAAATGAGAAGCAGGAAGTAGGAAGTTGAGAGCTGTAAACTGCAGGGAGCATGGTCGCAGCTGTGTGGTATCCCATGTTTAATCCACAGTAATCCTTCGCCTGAATTCCTCAGAAAGCAATGGCTGTAAGTGTTTTATGTTCTTCATGTGTTGAATGAGTAAGAATGGTGACTTTTGTTAGGTAAATATGAACGTTATTCATATTGCAGTCAAGTAAGATGTTTTTGTATTTTCTTTTCTAGTTTCACTCTGATTCAACGTTGTCAACCTGATTTAATATGTATGAAATCAATAAAGGAGCAAGCACGCTCGCATTCCTGGCTCTTGAAAAGGAGTTTGGCTGGCTGTTTATCTATGTTAACACTTTGGAAGTAAAACACATAGAGAGAACAGTACACTATGTGATGAGCTGATTACGTTAGGTGAAGAAATGAAGATAAGGTATATATATTCTGTGCTTTGTCCCATATCGGTTATTGTTGACAAATATATTTGTGTGTGTTGTACTTTTTAATTTTTTTTATAGCACTTGGTCATCTTAAACTGTGTTTAAATGTGGTGTATAAATTAACTTAACTTGCACTTACTACAATGATGGTAATCATTTAATGAATAAGCTTCAAGTGAACTTGAGTGTGTGTGCTTGTCTGAGTGTGAGAGTGTGTGCATCTGTGAGTGTAGTGTAGAGAACAAGTTCTGACGTTCAAACAAATCCTGTTAAGTTTTCTGATTTGTATTTTTCTTTATTTTTTATAAATGATTTATTGTTCTGACAGCTCAGGTCCCTTTAAACAAAAATATACATATTTGTGTGCACTTTATTTAAAAAAAAACGATATAATTGGCAGATGTAAAGTTTTTGAATAAAGGGTTGGAAATGAATGCTTTTTTTTTTTATCCGATTCATCGATTAATCGTAAAAATAATCGACAGATTAATCGATTATTAAAATAATCGTTAGTTGCAGCCCTAAAGACAATGGACCACAATGGACTAACGTTCAACACTAAAATGAGTTTGATCTGGTTTTAATTAAGCTCAGTCCATATTTCACAGCCAACATAAACACACAACACTAGTAGTGTAACGGCAATACGGAGAAAGCAGTTACGTGATATTCACTGCCGTTGCGATACAACGTTAAAGTTAATTACTACTTGTTGAGTTACTCTTTTCCAATGAATAACGTTACATTTTCGAAAACTTTGCCTACATTTCACAAACTCGGAAACGCATTTTCAACAGCATTAGCGCTAATATTCATGACCAGTGGTGCCTGGTCAATAGAGGGCGCTAGAGCGCCACCCCACCTTGAGCCACAACAAATAAAATAAATAATAATAATAAACTATACAAATTGTCAATATTTGTGTTTTTGAAATATGGAATCACCCAGTAATATGTGTACAATATGATATCTGTGGTAAATATATGCTTTTCCTGCACATCCTCTCCGCCTGTCTGCGCGTCCACTCCGCGTGTGCACGTCTCAGGTGGCTGAGGCGCTGGAGAATCTGCCCAAAAGAGGCGGGTCTATGAAGCAGTTTAGCCAATGATGCTTTAATGCTGATTAAACATATAAATGAGTGACATACAATTTAGCCAATCAGCGTCCTCAAATAGATTCAGCTTGGGGCAGAATTACTGCCCCAAACTGCGCGTTCTGCAAACTGCGCGTTCTGCGCGAACCCGTTACGCGTGGAACCCGTTACCCGTGGAACCCGTTACGCTTAGAACCCGTTACGCGTGGAACCCGTTACGTGTGGAATCCGTTACACGTGGAACCTGTTATGCGTGGAACCCGTTACGCTTGGAACCCGTTACGCTTGGAACCCGTTACGCGTGGAACCCGTTACGCGTGGAACCCGTTACGCGTGGAACCCGTTACGCGTGGAACCCGTTACGCTTAGAACCCGTTACGCTTAGAACCCGTTATGCGTGGAACCTGTGGAACCCGTTACGCTTGGAACCGGTTACGCTTAGAACCCGTTACGCGTGGAACACGTTACGCGTGGAACACGTTACGCTTAGAACCCGTTACGCTTAGAACCCGTTACCCGTGGAACCCGTTACGCGTGGAACCCGTTATGCGTGGAACCTGTGGAACCCGTTACCCGTGGAACCCGTTACCCGTGGAACCCGTTACCCGTGGAACCCGTTACGCGTGGAACCCGTTACGCGTGGAACCCGTTACGCGTGGAACCCGTTACGCGTGGAACCCGTTATGCGTGGAACCTGTGGAACCCGTTACGCTTGGAACCCGTTACGCTTAGAACCCGTTACGCGTGGAACCCGTTACGGGTGGAACCCGTTACGCGTGGAACCTGTTACGCTTAGAACCCGTAACCCGTGGAACCCGTTACGCGTGGAACCCGTTTGTGGAACCTGTGGAACCCGTTACGCTTGGAACCCGTTACGCTTAGAACCCGTTACGCTTGGAACCCGTGGAACCCGTTACGCGTGGAACCTGTTATGCGTGGAACCTGTGGAACCCGTTACGCTTAGAACCCGTTACGCGTGGAACCCGTTACGCGTGGAACCCGTTACGCGTGGAACCCGTTACGCGTGGAACCCGTTACGCGTGGAACCCGTTACGCTTAGAACCCGTTACCCGTGGAACCCGTTACGCGTGGAACCCGTTACGCTTGGAATCCGTTACACGTGGAACCCGTTACGCGTGGAACCCGTTACGCGTGGAACAGGTTACGCGTGGAACAGGTTACGCGTGGAACCCGTTACCCTTGGAACCCGTTACCCTTGGAACCCGTTACGCGTGGAACCCGTCACGCGTAGAATCCGTTTTGCATGCAACCCGTGGAACCCGTTACGCGTGGAACCCGTTACGCGTGGAACCCGTTACGCTTAGAACCCGTTACGCTTAGAACCCGTTACCCGTGGAACCCGTTACGCGTGGAACCTGTTACGCTTAGAACCCGTTACGCTTAGAATCCGTTTTGCATGCAACCCGTGGAACCCGTTACCCGTGGAACCCGTTACGCGTGGAACCCGTTACGCGTGGAACCCGTTACGCGTGGAACCCGTTACGCGTGGAACCCGTTACGCTTAGAACCCGTTACCCGTGGAACCTGTTACGCGTGGAACCCGTTACGCGTGGAACCCGTTACGCTTGGAACCCGTTACGCGTGGAACCCGTGGAACCCGTTACGCGTGGAACCCGTTACGCGTGGAACCTGTTATGCGTGGAACCTGTGGAACCCGTTACGCTTGGAACCCGTTACGCTTAGAACCCGTTACGCGTGGAACCCGTTACGCGTGGAACCCGTTACGCTTAGAACCCGTTACGCTTAGAACCCGTTACGCTTAGAACCCGTTACCCGTGGAACCCGTTATGCGTGGAACCCGTTACGCTTGGAATCCGTTACGCGTGGAACCCGTTACGCGTGGAACAGGTTACGCGTGGAACAGGTTACGCGTGGAACAGGTTACGCGTGGAACAGGTTACGCGTGGAACCCATTACCCTTGGAACCCGTTACGCGTGGAACCCGTTACGCGTAGAATCCGTTTTGCATGCAACCCGTGGAACCCGTTACGCGTGGAACCCGTTACGCTTGGAACCCGTTACGCTTAGAACCCGTTACGCTTAGAACCCGTTACGCGTGGAACCCGTTACGCTTGGAACCCATTACGCTTGGAACCCGTTACGCGTGGAACCCGTTACGTGTGGAACCCGTTACGCGTGGAACCTGTTACGCTTAGAACCCGTTACGCTTAGAACCCGTGGAACCCGTTACGCGTGGAACCCGTTACGCTTGGAATCTGTTACACGTGGAACCCGTTACGCGTGGAACCCTTTACGCGTGGAACCCGTTACGCGTGGAACAGGTTACGCATGGAACCTGTTACGCTTAGAACCCATTACGCTTAGAACCCGTTACGCTTAGAACTCGTTATGCGTGGAACCTGTGGAACCCGTTACGCTTGGAACCCGTTACGCTTAGAACCCGTTACGCGTGGAACCCGTTACGCGTGGAACCCGTTACGCGTGGAACCTGTTGGCAAACTATCTGTCCGGTGATCTGAATGAAAATGATTTACTCAAGTCGTTTGATTTCCTGCATCTGACCCTCTGCATTCTCAGAAACCAGTGAGGACAATGTTTCCCATTGAGGAGGAGTCACCTGGTCTGGACTCCCTGGAGACTCTCTGGTCTTGTGGGCCGATATTAGCGAGAGGGGGTCGGGGGGCTTTGGGGCTTTGGGGCCCGACTCTAAAGGTCTGAGGGAACGTGTGAAAACTGCCCCTCTGGTCCTGCATCCCTTAGTTCAATGTAATAAAGTTACTGTCCAAATGTCTACATTTTTTATTTTTGAAACCCATTCCGGTGGTTTAACTGTGCCAACAACATGCTCACTCAACCAAAGGTCACACAAACATTGAGTGTAACATACATATTTATGTCAGCAGTGTGCTGACATTTACTTAATTTCCCATTTACGTGGGCGAGGAAAACAGACTCACTCTAAAACCAGCTCATCTACTCACTGCTCAGAGAAAAATGTATAGTGACACATAAAAGGTCTCCTATTCTGTACCGCCTCTGTCCGATACGAGGTCCCATGTCGTATGGATTCCAATGTCAAGCTTATGATGTCCAAAATCAAACTCTGATGTGTGTTTTCTTTTTATTTGTTTTCATCATCAGCATTATTTTCTGCTCAGTCCCTTCTGTAATGGCTGGAGAGTTGCCCTGAAAAGCCCTTTAATCCCAAGTAAACAGACAGAGAGAAAAGAGGGAAAGAAGAGTCCTTGGGAGCAGATGAGAGTTAAGGCAAATTTAATTTTGGGGCTTTGTCTATCGGTATGCCCAACTGATTTGTGAGGTTGTGATTGTAATGCATTATCTGGTGAAGGCAGTCAAAGGGAGGCTCACAAATAGCAGGCAGTGCCCCTTTATCACAGCCATTCCAGAGGAGCACAAGAGAGTCAAACTGGCACAGAGATGCAACCAGAACACACAGTACACACAAATGTTCACATAGAGACTGGTGAAAGAAAGACATGTCTGGCTGCAGTCTAGGTCTGTCCCCGAATCAGGACTTTCAGAGGGGGCGTCTTTGTAAGATATACTTGTCATGTGGTTCATGATTTTTCTTAATTCATAAATAGTTTTTTTGTTTTTTGTAGACACTCAACATTATTACTGTTGTCTTCTTCCCAAAACACCCTTGACAACAACTGAGAAACATATTATTCACTCCCCTTCCAAATTAGTGTCAGTTTAGCTCACCTGCAGACCAGCTGTCCCTCTCACTGCTGTTGAGTTGCTGTGAGTTGAAACCGGTTTTGTTTGGCAGATTAGCAAAGCATCCGTTGCATTGTAATTATAAACTGTCAATCTGCCTGATGGAAGTAAGACCACTATGTTATTGTCTGTAACAATTTAATTGCACATGAAATGATGTGGCATTTTATGACTGCATTGAGTCCATGTCAAAGAGAAAGTAGGTTGCTTGATTTGTACATGAATTTTCACTGTGTTTAAAACTGTGCTGCACATTGTTGTACTGACTGTCCGGTACAGATCTACATTTTCTGTCTTGTTTCGTGAAATGTTGAGTTTTGTAAAATGTTGTTATGAACCTCAGGGCCATCGTACATTACCATGTCACACATATAATCTGTGATGTGGACTCTACTGAAACAATGTAATAATGGAGGGAGAAAAAAATAAGCAATAATGCATTGTGAATTGAGCAAGGAGACTGCTCAAGGGAGATAAAGTTAATTCAATTCTAATCAAACCAAGAGGATCCCATGCATTTGCTTATGGCAAAGTAGAGAGACGTGGGAAGAAAATACAATGACGCTCCAGGTACAGTTGATTTGGACTGCCATGACACAATTTACGAGCAGAACCAAAGTCAATAACAAACAAGCTCAGTCCAAACTGAAGCAACAGTAAGCATCACACATGCATACAATGAGGAATACATGCTATGTGTGTCTTGGGGAGATTGGTATTGCATATTAGCTGATAAATGAGGTGGAAGAAAATATTGCAGCGCTGCCAAAAGAAAAGATGCAGACTAGAACTTATGAGCACAGTGATTTTCAGTCAGTTATGCAACTCTTGAGTTTGGAAGCCAGCCTTAAAGCCCTGCACTATATCTGGAGGGAATATAGAGCCCGCATAATGGCTTCCCAGTCACACTGTTGTGCCTTAATTAACGGAGGGCTGAGTTGAAGCATGGTCTCTAGCTGTGTTAAATTCCAGCAGCCAAAGAGGCATTACATCTGTGTCAAAGAATCAATCTTTTGAACCATTGGCATTGTGTTTCTGCTGCTGATTAGCATTATGTTAATCATGTACACAGTGCAGATTAAGGCTATCCTCCACCAAATCAATTCTAAGTCGACTAACACTCATACAATTTTGTTCTTTAATCGATTAGTTGATTTAATCCACAGTTCTAAAGTTTCTCCACAAAGATTCACATAAAAGCTCCACTTTAAAATCTTGTGATTACCAGAGATCTGCTCATATGTTTCTGGGAAATAAGTAAAAAAAACGACTAATTGACAAAAGTAATCTTAGTCGTTTGTATTCTATCAATGAATTTTTCATCGTCATTGAACGTAAGGTAAAAGTAGCACTTCAACCATGTCTGTCTGAGAGTCAGTTGTGTCTCTCTGGGATTTAGAGTGTAGCTGATACCACAGCTGGCTGTGTGATAGGAATCCTACTCACATCCATGCATGACAACGCTCATTACACACACACTGAAATGGCCACAAGGTTAACTCTGCCTTAGGCATCCGTCTTTAGCTCACATACCACACACAGAATCACAAGTTCAGCTCATTTTTGATCCCTCTTTCAAATGGCCAAACCAACCACCACATTTACACAACCTTGACAGGCCTCCTGTTTAATAAAACAGCTCCTGATTGGCATTACATGTGTTCACAAATACAGAGTACTGATGGTCGATGAACAGCAGAAAGTCTTGTGTCCTTCTCTGACCTTGTGTGGTGGAAATACATGCTTGATTTTGTAGTCAAATGCCTGCACTCTCACTTCAGTGGTGTATGAGTTTGATCTCAGTCCTGTGCAATTTGAATTTAATGTGTACTTAATTACTGATCTGATAAGTTATTTACTCTTACTCATGCATTTAGCTGCATTAGCTTAGAGCGCAAATAAGGTTATTATTTCAGTTAATTTGATTAATTTGAACACATTTGTTATCACAAGGATAGATTTTGGAATTGCTATTAAAGTGATTTGCCTTTGACTGCTTTGTAGATAACAGATCCGTTCACTTCTTTCACTGCTGTGTGTGTGTGTGTGCCAAAACTAATTTGCTTCATTTTAGTTGCCCTTCTTGACAGTTGTATGTAAAATTGCAAGTATGACTGGAGATCTGCAAGGTCCCATCTGTCATCTTGGGCCTCCCCGTGGTCTGTTGTTTTCAAGTTTGCATGTGAAATATGGTTCAACAAAAAGTCTGCCAAAAACAACTTGGCTTACAACATAGAAATATGAAGCTCTGATGCATAAAAAAACCTACAAAGCTTGGCGTTGTTGTGTAAGAAAACCATCCATTGGAAGGGGATCAGACATCTCTTCTATCAAAACCCAAAGCTGGTTCTCTATAGTGTAGGAAGTGTTTTTGTTGTCGCTGTTAGAGTGAAAATGTGTGATATGATCTGTTTCCCCTGGCAAATCAAAGATTGTTCTATTGGTGGCTGGAGGGTAAGTGGCAGCATATACTGTGTGTCATATTGATGACTTTGGTGGTTACAATTTTTAATAAGTTAAAATTATATATAGGGACTAGGGGTGTCACGATACCAAAAATTCAGTAGTCGGTGCAAATACCAGTAAAATAACGCGATTCTCGATGCCAATTTCGATACCACGGTAAAAAAAAAGGATTTTCTAAGATTCCATGTACTTGAACTTGAAACATGAACTTCTTTATTAAAATATTTGAAAAATAGCAAAATGTCATAAGACATACAAAACATGTGCAATAGAGCATAGCACAACATAATAAAATGCAATTAATGGTCATAGTGCAACAACTAGTGTCCCCAGACACATTCCAGACTTCCAGGCATCTTTTCAAAAGGTACTGTGCAAAAACAACAACAGTGCAGTAATCTATAGCCACATAGGAAGTGCTATCTTAAGATGTAATTGACTTTTTATTAATATAAGATAATATGATTTATCCTCATTTAAGTTTCATTGTCTTTGATGATTTCTTTCCTTATATTGAGCTAAGAGTGTTTTGATCTCAGATATCGATATATTCTTTACATGTAATCTCATATATTTAGTGTAAATTTAATGATGATAGCCTTAATGTGTTTTTCTATCATTTATCAATATGTAGTCATATGTGCTTCTATGTTGTACTGAATGGAAAAGACAAGTTAATTCATAGAAAACAATGCCAATAGTCATACACAAAAGAATTGGAGTGAATAGAGTGAAGTAGGCCAGAGCTAGAGAGATAAACATACGAGAGGTCACGAAAGGTCGTCATTTGAGAAACAACCTCTCCAGCTATTCCATTGTACTTTTATAACTTAAATAACGATATATTTAACTTCCTTTATCCTTGTACATGCACAATCTATCACATACAGCAGTTTGGAATCATTTTGGAGAGCTAGAACCCTCTCCAAAGCCTCTCTGTGCCGGCGACCTACGGCAGAATGCGCTATAGCGTGTGTGTGTTGGGCCATTGCTGAGCCTCTGGTTGGTCAATTCCATACTACGACATATCTATGCACGTGTTAGGATCTAGCCAATGCAGTGGAGGCAACGTGGTTTTCATTGACAGGATCTTTTTCGGGAAAATCCCGATTTACGCAGGCGGAGCTTGCCCATTTTGAGCCCGAGTCTCAAAATGTGAAACGTGGTCCTCCGGGCTTATTTGACCCCCCTTCATTCAGGAAAGAGTTTTATTAGACAGGAAACAGATAGAGGAAGCCGATTCCAGCGGTCAAAATGGATTATGAGCACTGTTTTTTCATTTTTCATCTCATGGTGGGTGCAAATTCAGAATTCTTCAGCGGGGTGAATGGCGTGTTTATGTGTGCTCTTTTGTGGGTAACGTTTGAACCGTTTCACGGAGAGTAAATCCGAAGTGTTCAGTAGAATCCGGGTGGAATGCTAATGTTGCTAAGTAGTGTTAAGGCCAGAATATCTCGATGGAGCTGCAAGGCCGCAGCGCTGGTCCGGTTATTTGTTTACGACTTACTGCGCATGTGCACCAAATAAGTTGCTGAATTCAGGTTTCAAAAGTAAAACTTGTATTTAATATCAAATGCAATCTGAATTAACTATCGATAGTAAAATGCTCTCGAGAACAGAGACCACACACTCTCACCCTCTCAGGTCTCACATCAAAGGATGTTCTGTGGAGGGATCATGTAGGTCTGTGGGTCTGACCTCTGTTCCCTCAAACAAAGCTTTTATACTGCAGAAAAGACAGGGGGGTCAAATCGTCATAAAAACTGCAGGTGAGCCAATCGGTGTTACTTATACATTGATCATCTTGGCAACTGTCTCGAACCAATCAATGTCTGACAACCATTTGGCTGTAATTCGACTCCTCTCTGCTTCTTCTGTAGCCTTCACAGCTGGAGACGTCCTTTGAAGTCCATCTCTGCATTGTCTTCTCCGCATTCCTGCTGCCCTTATGACCTCAGTCTTCCTGTCTCCTTACTACATGTCCCTAAATCTGACCCTTCTTACAGTGTTTAATACTTTTATGGCTTATACATATGGCTTAATACATTCAATGTGTCAATATACTGTAATATATAATATCCTCTATCTGTAAACCTCCTGTAAACATAATACATCTCATAGATAAATATATTGCAACTCTTTAACCCATGGTAACATTCTTATTATTTTGCTTAATACTGAAATCCTTCACAGTAGCAAGAATAGCTCTGGGAGATAATAGATCGCTGGTCGGAGGACTTTTTCGAGTGCGTATCTTGTGAAATGAAAGCGAAAAAATGACGATATTTTGCAAGCGGTTCTGAAAGGTTCTGTTAGATCGTGTTTAATTGTGTTTTCAGTGTGTAAAATGTTAGACATGGTTCTGTTGGTCAGAAGTTCTTCGTTAAAACGGTATGCTACATGGTTGTAGGATTATTATATTTGTTTCTGAAAATTGCTTTCTTCGGTACCACTCGGTACCAGTAGCCCCCCGTTGGGGGGGCTCTCGGTTGAGAAAGGTTAAATCCTGAATTGAATGGTTAAACAGAAGAGGTCAAAGGGCCGAGATGAGAAGATATAATGTTGGTTAAATGCTGTGGTCCAAATAAAATGACTTCAGTTTTATTGCCATTGAGTTACAGAAAGTTTGACTCTAGAATGTTTTCAATTTGTTTTCCTAATCTCACAAGACAAGAGCAAAAACCAGATGAATTGGTTCTCTTTTCTTCTTTGCTCCCATGTTACCGGTCTCGTGACCCCTCAGATTGATCTCTGGAGCTGTGGGTGGATGCAGACCGTCAGACTGGAATTGAGTTGGGAACCAGTGCAACAGACTACCAGCTCTTTAGCATGTTGGACACACCAGCATGGCACTGTCTCGTAAAATTAAGTTCCCATCCAATAACACTGGTCTGCAGAAGCCTGCTTTGGGAGGAGGGCTGTTTATAACTGTTGAAAACTGCGACCGTAATATGAGAGAAAAAACATGTCAAGCACAAGTCAAACACTCTCCTAAAAGCAGAAACCTTCAGAATTAGTGGTGGCATTGCATTGTGATTACATTCCTGTATTTGACTTGTATTGCTGTATGCAAGTTTCCGTGGATCCTGGTTATACCTGGACCCTGGTCTTGCCTCCTGCCGTGGTTCTGTCATATGCATTGAATGTGTTATAACTCTGTTATGCTGTTCATTCTGTACACATGACATCTATTGCACGTCTGTCCATCCTGATAGAGGGGTCCCTCCTCTGTTGCTCTCCCACAGGTCTCTCCCTCTTTTCTCCCTGTTAAAGTGTTTTTGGGGAGTTTTTCCTGTTCTGATGTAAAGGTTCCGGGACAGAGGATGTCTTATGTGTACAGATTGTAAAGCCCTCTGAGGCAAATTTGTAATTTGTGATTTTGGGCTATACAAAAATAAATTGAATTAAATTGAATTGAATTGGTGAATCTATTATTTAACTAGAAGAATAGAGAGATCTGTTTTGGGTGTGGTGTGTCTCGGACGTTTTTGGTGGATACCTCAACAATAGTCTTTGTGACGTGTGACAGTTTATAAAAGAAAATTAAAACTCAAACTGAGGATGGATTCAGTCCTCTCTCCGACCACGGAAACGTCACTGCACTCTTCTGTCATTTGTGTACAGAGCAGTGCTGTGTTTTGGAACAGCTCTTGAAAGCCAAAGCTGTGATGATGGAAATCATGTGAGCAGATAAACTGCAGACTGAAGAATCAGAAGAATTGAGATTCAATTCAATTCATTTTTGTATATCCCAAAATCACAAATTACAAATTAGCCTCAGAGGGCTTTACAATCTGTACACATACGACATCCTCTGTCCCGGAACCTTCACATCAGGAAAAACTCCCCAAAAACCCTTTAACGGGGAGAAAAGAGGGAGAGACCTGTGGGAGAGCAACAGAGGAGGGACCCCTCTATCAGGATGGATAGAAGTGCAATAGATGTCATGTGTACAGAATGAACAGCATAACAGAGTTATAACACATTCAATGCATATGACAGAACCATGGCAGGAGGCAAGACCAGGGTCCAGGTATCACCAGAATTGTGACCGCATAATTAGGTTTCCTTTACGTGAACATTACTCTTGATAAATTAAATCTCTGCAAGTCTGTTATATTCTATACATCATTCTCAGTAAACATAGTCATCACAATATACTCTTTTTGAATTTATCATTGTATCTTTCAATAATTTTTTTATCAGAATGTGTCATTAATACATATATCACTAACTTTGGTTCATCTCGATTAGTCTATACTTCATTGAGTTATGTTTTATCAACACACTGTTATGCTGTATTATTTATACACTACATTATAATAAACTATTTTCTTAATCTCTGCACCGAAAATATTAGTTTAAGTTTAGTTACAGGTACTTTGCATTTGTCTTGATCTTTAAAACTCAGCTGATACCTTTATGGACTGTTAGAGGACATGACACAGTAGACAGGGTTGTGATAACTGTAATAGGTTTTCATCACACCAGAGTGGAGACAATGTTGTGGCTGAGAGATGAAAATGAGGTCCAGCAGTGTGTTCTTCTCTGTGGTTGCAGTAGTGATGACTTGTGCATATCCCCTGGACTGAAAGAGCTCAAGTATTGGCTTACTTGTGTTGGATAAGAGATTCTCGTTGAAATCCCCACAGACAATGATGGGGTGACAGTCCATGATCTCCAATGAGTCCAGAAAGCTTCCCAGGTTTGACAGGAATGATCTCACACTGTAGTCTGGTGGTCTGTATACAGCTGCAATCAGTGCACTCACTGGGGCTTCAACCTTCAGAGCCACAAACTCAAGATCAGTTACATTATGTATGTACTGTTTTTCACGCACTTGAATGTGGCTTTTCACATAAACAGCAACTCCACCACCACGTCTGTTGGCCATTTCTGGAACATTTGTGTAGGACAGGTGTCTGTTGCGTTTGAACATATTGTAGCCCTCTATATGGAGACTGTCTGCAACAAAGGAGCCTTGAAGGTGAGTTTCTTTGAGACACAAAACATCTGCAAGACACAGTTCATGATGGCTCCTGATGTCATTGACATGAGATGGCAAACCTTCTGTGTTATGGTGAACAATGGTCAGAGTGTCATGTCTGCTCGATGTCTGTTGGAGTTGAAGAAGAGGCATCATGTCGTCCAATCTGACTTGTCTCATGGTCTGTAGGGCTCCAGTGATTTCTGGGTTGGCATATATCTTACTCTCATCCAGATCCAGCATGTGCAGTCCACTGAGAGACGTCACTCTACTGACAGCTACATAAGCCATGCCAGGTTCAAAAATGTGTTTTAGTGAGACTACAGCTGATGTCCTTGTCATACCTTGAACCTTGTGTATTGTACAAGCAAAGGCAAGTCTAACAGGAAACTGTCTGCGTACCACTCCTTTCTGTTTCAGATTGTCCTCTGCTCTCTCTACGTACACTAGATCATCAGGTCTGCCTGGTGCTCTATTACGGTAATTCATTCCAGCGGTTTCATCATCCATCTTGAGCCCAAGCATAGTGACATGTGCAACACCACTTTGTTCTGAGGTTATTACCCTGACTAGTGTAGCAAACGATCCATTCACCAATCCTTGAGACACGTCTATGTTTCTGGTGAGCATGACTCGAGCACCTTCAGCTACATTCAGTGTATCTGGTAACTCATTTCTGTTTCCTTTGTATGGTTTGGTTTGTCGGGCCATTCTTCCAGTTCGTGGGTCCTTTTTGTAGTCATCTGCATCGATCTTGGTGATATGAGAATGGAGCAGAGCTAATGTTGCTGAGTTGTGTGAATCAACCTGTTTATTAGTTGCAAAGATGTGCAGGACATCAGTTGGACAAAGTGCTGGTTCAGTGATGGTCTGTGACAACAAAGCTCTGTCTGCTTCAGACAACTTATCTGACTTTCCTTTCACACGGATCCGGTTCAACATCTCTGCAAAGTTAACATCATCCTTCTGACGCATAATCTCAGTTAGAGTGATCATCTGAAAGTTTTCCTGCCATAGGTCAATCTCACATGGCTCATACATACAGAGGGTCTTGGACTGTCGCACTGGTGGAAGCTGATAAAAGTCTCCTACAGCTATTACTGACATTCCTCCAAAGGGTCTGTGACTGCCTTTGATCTGTTTCAGTCTCGCATCCACATAAGCAAACAGGGGCTTTGACACCATGGACACTTCATCAATGATGAGGATTTCAGCATTTAAAAGTTCTGATCGGACTTCATCCAGTTTGTTGCCAAGTCCTTGAAATGGAGGTTTCAGACTTCGTGGTAGCTTGAGCAGAGAGTGCAGTGTTGTACCTGATATATTAAATGCTGCAGTTCCAGTGAAAGCAGTCAACAGGACAGTGGGGTTTGATATGTCAGCCTCCTCAGAATGTCTCGGAAGTTTGCACAGTATCTTAGATGCCTCTGAGTAGATGCATTTAATGAGATGTGACTTTCCTGTTCCAGCACCACCATTGATGTAATAGAAAAACTGCTCAGAATTTAGGCCACAGACACGCTTTATGCACCAGTCTCTAACTGCATAGAATACACATGCTTGTTTCTGGTTCAGGTTCTGATACATCTGTCGTAACAGTGTGGGGTCTAAGACAGGGGGCTCTCTGACGGCTCTGACTTCTGTTACAGCATTATCCTGATTACTGTATTCTGGGACATTCTCTTGTACATTTTCATGATCTGGCTCTCGTGCCTCCAGTTCTTCTATACATTCCAACCTGACCACTTCAGATTCTGGCGCCAGATTACACCATTCATCAATCACGCCTCTGTTCTGTTCAAATTCTTCGACTGCATTCTCAATCTCCTCAGTGTTTTTCTCATATTTGTCTCTGTTTCGTTTCACAATGTGTTTGACATACTCAGGATGGTCAGAACCTCGTAGTTGAACAAGACAACTGTTGTAGAAGGACTCGTACGTGGGGAAATACGGTCTTTTCAGTTCCTGGTCTGATCGGTGAGGAAGGTACAGTTTCACTAATGTGCCATAGAACTTCTCAGGATACTTTTCCTGTGAGCAGCGGTAAAATCTGATGATAGCAGGTTTATCGATTTTCCTCTTTTGCACAAATCCCATCTCATTGAGGAGAGGCAACACATATTTACCTTTTGTCTGCTGTCCATAGACAATTCTGCAAGTAGCTGCAAAATCAGCCAAACACATCTCCTCAAACTCTGGTGTTTCAGGTCTGGCTTTGTATTTGTCAGTCAAAGATGTCATCCACACATCTACACTTTCTGATGTTGTGTTCTCTAGGTAAGACATGGGGCGACTCATTTTCAGTCCGTTGTCATCTGTCGGTATGAATATGACGCCACGTGAACACTTCTTCATTTTAATGCCACAGGCACGAGTCACACACTCCTGAGCACTGACCTCTCTCTTTTTAGAGTAAGCTTGCATGATTTCCCTCATTTCATCACATTCATTGACGTTGTCTCTGGTGGAGTTCTCAATGACTGTTTTGAGGTACTCAGAAAGTCCAGATTCCTTTTTGGTTATGTAGCCGGTGAGATACATGATGCATGAATATGCATTGAGAATATAACTAACATCAATATTGGCATCCCAGGCTTCAAGTAAATGTGGATTATATCCATTTACCCAGCAGTCTTTTGGCTCACGTTTCAGTATCACCGCACTGGATTTGTTGATCATATTGAGGCATCGTTCATACTCATGGAGTGTTAAGTCACATCGAGCTAGGAGCTGCTGCAAACTGAGTGAGGCAGTTTCAGGTTCATTCAGCAACAAGTTCAGTGGTTGGAGCTTTGACTTTGCCATTTGCACTTGCAGCGGATCAACGTTCTCACCAGGTCTCGTTATGATTGTGTTTCTGGCAGGTGGTTTGGGAAATCCAAATCTGCAACCAGAGCTGGGACTTCTGAAACATGTCCTTGAGTGGTTTTTGCTGTGTATTTGCACTTCTGTTACCTTCTTGTACAGTTCAGGTTGTGAATGTGGGTCAGGCAGCTGAGCTGTGATGTATTTGGACACAAAATCTGACACAATCTGATCATCATCCTTCTCAAACACAGGTGCACCTTCTACCCATATGAGACAGTGAATGTGTGGGCTTCCTCTGTGCTGAAACTCAACTCGGTAAAAATAGTCAACAACTTTGCCGAGAGGCTGTGCAGGAGATAAGAGCAAATCTCTGAATAACGCCTCAACACGCTTATCAAACATGCGCATTGTTGTCACTGGATTGCTTCTCAGTATGTCACACTTTGCTGACCAGTCGAGCCCTTCAACATTGACCTCTTCACCTTGCTGTCCTTTTATTGCCTCAATCACTTCAGGCCAATGCATCTCAGCTGCAGAAAATGTACAAAAGAATGTGGGGGTTCCCAACTGTCTGATCATGGCAAAAAGATCTCTTGTAGTTTTCTCCCAATAAGCTGGTGTTCCTCTCAGCGGCTGCATGAATCTGACTGCATCTTTATTTCTCACCAGTCTCTCGACCTCTCGTTTATTTTGCAGCATACCAGAAGTTATTCTTCGTCCATCTCTAGTCAGAGGCTTTCCTTTCCTCAACTGTATTGTCATGCTGGAGGTAGCCAAGTGTATTTCAGTCACAAACTGTGCGAAGAACAAATAATTTGTGTCTCTGGCAAAACGATCATCAGTACAGAAAAGCCTTGCTTTGAAATAACTGCTGGGTGTTACTTTAATACGTCTCATTTCATCCAGTGTGTTTTGACCTGTAGGGAACTGTACAGGGAACGCCATCGCCTCAAGTTTAGGTGTTCTGAAAAAGCCAACAGGACTGTTTCTTTCTGCAGGGTTAACAGAGTAGATTCCTTCACTGAAACATAAAATCTCCTCTGAAACATCACATGGCTGAAGACATGATTCTAGAGCAAAACCACCGTTGGTCACCTTCCTGTTCTGCATCATCTCTCTGCTCCTCTGGTTGTTCACCATCACATGACAACATGTCAATATCCTGCTCACCTTCAGCCTCAGTTTCTGCCTCACATAGTGCACTTTTCTCACACATGTCAATGTCCATTAAATCAGCTTCATCATAATCATTCTCATCCATTGTTTCATCCTCATCATCATCATCATCATCATCATCATCATCATCATCATCATCATCATCATCATCATCATCATCATCGTCATCATCAGAGGGTGTTGGGTCACATAGCTCAGCCTCATCTCTGATAGTTATGTCCTGGTATTGTGGATGAATGTGTTTGAGTTTATGCAGCGCCTGCACTAGTTTAGACCAGGTGACAGTCTGGAACAGCTGATGACCTTTGTAACACAATCGTCTCTTCAGTTTCACTCTCATGACCTGGGACTCACTTCTCAGTCTGGGTAAGGCTTCCACTGTTTCCTGCACCTCAGACGGGACACAAACCACGTTACCATGTATTGATCTCTGTCTTCCTTTGGGAAGAGGAATAATTTTGTCAAAGGCTATGCACTTAGCTATGAGATGTCTCTCCAATATGTTGAGATCACACAGTTCAGGTGGAATGTCAGCGAGCTCCAAGTTGTTAGCTACAGCGAGTGTTGGCATGGCTCCATCTTTAAGATGATTATGGCAGGTGTGACAAATCCACTCTTCCTTCCTCTCATCAGGCACTTTGCACTGTTGTTCATCTCTGCACTCATCATCACAAACATGGACGTACTTTCCTGTCAGGCATGCTGCAACCATAACTGGATTTTGTACATAGTTTAACCTTTTACAGGGTCTCACTTGGTTTGGAAATGATGCTTTATGACAGACGGTGCACACATAAGTGGGACCAGCCTTTATTTGTGACCTGAAAACAGATATAGCCTCTTTGATCAAACTGTTGTCACTTTCTTCTGTTTGTCTAATTGTCCGTCTGTATTTCCTTTTTATTTTCATGGCACATCTCACGTTATGCATACTCCAATATGTAGGATTGTTTTTATGTCTGTCTTGCATTATTTTTTTCATTAGTTGTCTGTGTCTTACCCTGAATGCTTGGTCATGAGCATAACGCTGAGTGATATGAGATCTCTTCTTCTGTCTAAACTCTACGCTTTCTTTATATCGAGCAGTGAAGCACTGGTTTTTTTTCAGTCTAAAATCAGTATCGTCTCGGTACCGGGCCATAAATTGCTGTTTAAGTTTCTGTCTCAAATCAGAATTGTCCTTGTAACGAGAGAGCACGTACTGTTTTTGATTCTGTCTAAAATCAGGATTGTCCTTGTAACGAGAGAGCACGTACTGTTTTTGATTCTGTCTAAAATCAGGATTGTCCTTGTAACGAGAGAGCACGTACTGTTTTTGATTCTGTCTAAAATCAGGATTGTCCTTGTATCCAGAGACCACGTACTGTTTTTGTTTCTGTCTAAAATCATCATCGTTTCTGTAATGAGAGGAAATGTACTCTTTCCGTTTTTGCTGTAAGTCAACATTGTCTCTTGTATTATTTATTTTCATTTGTCTAAATTCAGGATTGTTTCGATAATTCCAGCTTGCTTGATATTTTTTCTTTGCTTTATATGCTATATTTGAAGCATACTTTTCCCTTTCTTTCCTTTTCTGATTCTCTTTTCTTTGTGGAGTTTTTCCTGAGACCAATAGTCTTCTCTTCATTTTACTCCTTTGGTGTTTACTAAACTTTGACAATCTACAGATGGTTTCCTGCAAAACAGTATCAGAGAGATCACTGGCAACAGTATTTATTATTGAAGGAGAAATGTTTGATTCATTGACAGAAGCATCATGTGATGGAAGGAAACTGAATTCACTTGAGGGTTCTGGTTTATTTTGGGTATCAGGGAAGATGACCTCTTGTTGTCTCACAGATGATGTAAAAGTGACGTCGGTGGACTCTCCTGTCATTATGTTATCAGAGGGATCACTGAGAACAGGGTTTATCACTTCAGCAGTCAATTCTGATTCACTGTGAGGAGCATCATGTGATTGGAATGATGTGATGAGGACTTCTGGTTGTTTCACAGCTGTGGTGTGAGGAGACATTTCAGGTAAAATGTTCTCAGGACGATCAGTGGCTGTGTTTGTCTTTAGAGTCGGTGAGTTTGATTGATCAACAGCTTCATCCAACAGAGTAGGTTCATCCTCAGTGACAGCTGTAGGTCTGCAGTCTGTGTTTGGGAGAGCATCATTCAGGTTGACTGTGTTCACATTGTAAAACTCCACAGGCTTTAACTCATAGTTACAGGAGGACTGTGTGCCCATCATTCTGTAGGACTTCTTGAGCCTGTCAATCATATCACTGAGACGTGTGAATGTCACCATGACAGCGGTACCAGGAGTACGTGAACCGGGGGGTAGGGGCAAACCTCTGGCTGTTCTGGAGTGTGGGTCAAAGAAACTATATCTGCCTGACCTGGTTCTGAATACTGCAATACACAACAGTCTCATCAACAGCAAAGCGTACTTCACATCTGACAACAAGCAGCTCAGTCCTGACTCCAGGTCCAGAAAGCTATCGACAGCTCCAGGTAAAGGTTCTCCTAATGTGCCGTACCTAGAAAGTTGTGTCATGTCCACATAATGTGTCAACCTGCGTGCAGGAACTTCATCAGGGAGCTCATCGGTAGTCAGATAGATGTGATCCACGACCCTTTTCCTGGTCTCTCTATACATCGTGTTACCTTTATCCAAAACAAGGTCGAGGTCTGCTCTGGTGATGTTTTCATTCTCATGAAGGAATGCAAGAAAGGTTAGTGAGTTACAGGTACACTGCTGATTTCTGGATCTGCCGTATTTAACAGAAGCCTGGCTGCGGGATGCACGGACATGTTGTTCATCTCCCAGATTTACACAGTCTGCATGAGAAGGTCCAGCTGCAAAAGCCTGTGGTACACATGATGCATCACTTTGACCTCTGTGGTTTACCTGCTTCACATTAGAAGACCCTGCCTCACATGACTCATCACTGTGTTGTCCTCTCTTTACAACGTCTGCATAAGATACCTGTGGTACACGTGACACATCACTTTGACCTCTGGAGTTTTCCTGGTTGACATTAGATAGTTCTGCCTCACATGCAGCATCACTGTGTTGTCCTCTCTTTACAACATCTGCATAAGAAACCTCTGGTACACATGAAGCATCAGGCTGACCTCCCTGTTTCACACTTCCAGCATGAGACGCTGCAGACATCTTAACTTCTCCACTGTGATTTTAATATGTTTTTTGCGAGGTGTTTGCATTTCTTAACGGTACTTCCCAGATGAATTTTAGCCTGGGACTGCACACATTTCCCGCGTAGGTGGTCCTGAGTGTAGGTGGGGGGTTATTTTCTTCATTTTAACCATTTTGACAATTCTTAGTGAATTTAATATGTGTTTTGCGAGGTGTTTGTATTTTTTACCGGTACTTCCCGGATGAATTTTATCCAGCCACTGCACATGCATCACGGGGAGGTGGTCTTGAATTTTCCTGGTTAGTTATTTCATTCATTTTAAGCGTTTTAACCATTTTTATAATTTTTCCAAGTTTTTGCTCACTTCAGTCAGTGCCCCTCCTGTGGCGAAAATACTGTATTGCAGCCTGGGTCAACTTTTCAAATGAAAACGTCCTTAAAATCGATTTGGAGGTGATAGAAGCCGGTTTTTTTCTGAAACTTGGCTCCAGTATACCTCCCGAGAGCCTCTACGGCCCTGGTGAAAAGAACCCGGGAAAATCGGTCGACAAATGCTTCAAAAGTTCAATGTAGAAGTATTTCCTCCAGCCTATTGGTTTTGGTCACTAAACCGGCTTTTGAGGCTCTAGATCGGATCAGGTTCGGGTTTAAAGTGGCTAAACACCTCTGGCCATTCCTTCTGAGTGTACCTGTATGGTTCTTTTATTAATTTTGACCATTTTTAGTGATTTTAATATGTTTTTTGCGAGGCGTTTGCATTTCTTAACGGTACTTCCCGGATGAATTTTAGCCTGGGACTGCACACATTTGCCGCGTAGGTGGTCCTGAGTGTAGGTGGGGGGTTATTTTCTTCATTTTAACCATTTTGACAATTCTTAGTGAATTTAATATGTGTTTTGCGAGGTGTTTGTATTTTTTACCGGTACTTCCCGGATGAATTTTATCCAGCCACTGCACATGCATCACGGGGAGGTGGTCTTGAATTTTCCTGGTTAGTTATTTCATTCATTTTAAGCGTTTTAACCATTTTTACAATTTTTCCAAGTTTTTGCTCATTTCAGTCAGTGCCCCTCCTGTGGGGAAAATACTGTATTGCAGCCTGGGTCAACTTTTCAAATGAAAACGTCCTTAAAATCGATTTGGAGGTGATAGAAGCCGGGTTTTTTTCTGAAACTCGGCTCCAGTATACCTCCCGAGAGCCTCTACGGCCCTGGTGAAAAGAACCCGGGAAAATCGGTCGAAAAATGCTTCAAAAGTTCAATGTAGAAGTATTTCCTCCAGCCTATTGGTTTTGGTCACTAAACCGGCTTTTGAGGCTCTAGATCGGATCAGGTTCGGGTTTAAAGTGGCTAAACTATATTATTATCAAAAAGCCCTCATCAAAATGTCGCCATAGGGTGAATGTGTGTGTCCTGAGGAGTTAGTCAATGAAGAGATCCTTGTTGACTTGCAGTGTTAATGTGTGTGTCTGTGGTTATGTGTACAGCTAGATGTGCGATGGACCGAGTATGTCTTCTCCAACTGGGTTGATTCCTTTGTTTAGACTGGTTTGGGGTAATTAACAGTGGGAGTGGTGTCACGGCTTATTAGTGTCCCCTAGATACATATAGCTGGGCCCATTACTTCCCCCTGTTAGCCTGTGGATCCACACTTCACCACACACGCATTCACATTGACACTACTGATGTTATTGACTGACACACTTCATAAAGTTTACTATTTCTTTATTTAGTCAAATAAATACTTTATGTTAACCCTCTGGGAACTAGGCCATTTTTTGGATTTTTTTATGTTTTCTTAAACTCACCTTTTAAGGCACTTTCATATATGCTACATAGACATGTCTTATATCAAAATGTGCAGAACAATCTCAGCTATCTATATAATGAGGCACCAATTGTCCTAAGGCACTGTGCACTGTGCAATTTGGCCCTAAAGCTGAACAGTTGGAAGTCCAATTTTTTGAAATTCTTCAAATCTCTACTTTACTCATGTGGACAAACTGTTTTGGTGTTTGAAATTTTTTTTTTTAAGTCTTAGGTTCACACAAGTAGTGAAATATATGAATAAAATAGTAGATAGATGTATAATAAATGTCTCAAACCAAATTTTGTAATATCGTTTTTTGAGTAAGTGTAATTTACTCTCACCTGTAGAGGGACTGTCACTTTACTTTGTTGTCTGGGCTGGTAGTGCACTGCACCCTGGTAGTGCAATGCACCCTGGCAGCTGTGAATCCTCTCTGTAATATTGAACAGTCATTACTAAGTAAAGTTCTCACTCCCTTTGTCCTTTCTTCCTCCACACACACACAAGATAGATAGATAGATACTTTATTCATCCCCAGGGGGACGAGCTAACAAGCTACACGCTCGAGCTAACGGACGAGCTAACAAGCTACACGCTACACGCTCGAGCTAACGGACGAGCTAACAAGCTTACACGATGTAAACAACTCACCCAGTCCATAAGCTCGTCATAAGCATCATAGCTCGCTGTGTGTCACGCAGACTCCACTAACTGTGTGTTTACATGTCTGTAATCATAAAGCTACAGCTGTCTCAGAACGCTGCTGTTAGCAGACGTGCTAACTAACGAGCTAACAAGCTACACTACACGATGTAAACAGTCCGTCCCCCAGATCGTCACATGATGAACTGTAAACTCGTCATAAGCTCGTCATAAGCATCACATCTCGCTGTGTGAGTCTCGTACTATCTCGTGAGAATACGGACACGGAAGTGGAGAATCTACAGATTTCTATAGATATTCGAACCATTTTTCTGTGCCGTTTTTCGACGGAGATATTAATAGAAACATAGAGTGAGCGATAGAGTGAGCGCCGCTCCCCACTGCTCACCCGCGGCGGCGCGGGCGCTGACTTCCGAGTGTTAACATCATCTGTTGTGTCGTTGCCGTATTTGTCGTGGCCTAGGAGCCGGGTCATGACAAATTGGGGGCTCGTCCGGCTTTTTTCCCGTTTTGTGCAGTGATTTAGGTAAGAGTGGGAAGGCGTAGTTTTGTGTTCCTACGTTTTCGGATTTGTTTGTTCGCAGCGTTTGGGTCAACTAGAAGCTTTCTGAAGGTTGGTTTTCATCATAACCTAAGTTTGTGTGTGCGGACACACACGTTTGCTTCCTTTGTTCCTTTGTTTACTTGTGCCGCCGGTAAACGTAGCTGCTCGGGGAGTATTGATTCAAGGGAAAGGACAACGGGTTTGGGATATATCTACTGGGTAAGTTACGTTCATATTTTTTTTTCTCGTGGGCTTTCCTTACCCGGACTTTGTGGAGAGAAGAGGTTCGTGGTTACGTTTATGCTGCCGCGGGCCCAGATGACTCCTGCAAGTTGCTCTGTGCGTTCTCTATCAAAGTGGTGCGGAGTATTCCCTTGGTAGACTGTAGCGACGTTGCCCTTTGGGTTCGTTGAGCTGGTTTTCGGTAGTGCTGTGGCGAACGTGGTTGAAGCTTGCTTGGGAGCATATCCGTGGTTTCAGGGGAGTTGCTAGCTTGCTAGTCGCTCTGCTAAACCAGCGGTCTATAGTGCATAAATACCCACCACAAGTAGCTGCATGAAGACTAGGGATGAGCTTAGTTAGCTGTGTTGATTTTTAGATAGCGGGGAGACTCCAAACCGAGTTGAGGATTATTCCTCATTGCGCACAAGGGTAAACGTTGTGGCGTCTGTCTGGTTCGGCTGTGTGCGTAAACGTGGATTTGCTCAGTGGATAGTCGTTGTAAATAGTGGAAATGTCTGAGGTTGAGGCGTTCATTGCCGCTCCATCTCAGGAGTCCCTGGATACATGCACAAGAGAGCAGTTGCTCGTGATTGCAGAGCATTATTCAGTGGTGGTTGTCGGAGATAAACGCATGAAGGAGAACATTAAATATGCCATAAAGTCAAAATTGACCGAGATAGGAGTTATGTCTAAACAAGAGTCGTCTTCAGTTCCTACTGCTTTATCTTTTCAGACTCATGGACTAACCTTTGAGCAACAGAAGGAGATTTTGCTGTTGCAAATGGGACATGACAAAAGTAAACATGAATCGGAAATTAAAAAACAGATAGAAATGGAGAGAATCCGCCAGGATTTAGAGGCAGCAAAGATAGATCTGGAGAAATATCGTTTGTCTCTGGTCAAAGATGGCATGTTGTCCGGTGAGGATCAGGGCGCACAGGTACCCAGGTTTGCGGGGAATCGCTTCGATGTTAGTAATTTGCGCTGGTTGCCACCGTTTAATGAAAGGGATCCGGACACTTTCTTCTTGCTGTTCGAACGTGTAGCTAAGGCTAGAGACTGGCCCGATGCGGACTGTGCCCTTATGCTTCAGTGTGTCCTCTCAGGGAAAGCACAGGAAGCTTACTCCTCGTTGAGTCTGGAGGATAGCTCTAGCTATTGTAAGATAAAGTCCTCTAAGACCTGAATGACTGTATGAGAGAGAGACACAGAGAGAGAGAGAGACAGAGACAGACACACAGAGAGACAGACAGAGACAGACAAACAGACACAGAGAGAGAGAGAATGTTGAAGGCCGAAAGCATTTAAACTGCACTGCTGAAAACCCTTCTAGTTGAAATGTCTAACTATGGTGTCTGTAGCTGAAAGTATGAGGAAGGAGAAGGCTTTGAAAGTTCAAGTTTAACAGGATTTGAAGATTTTCTCCATAGACATCCCATTAAATAAAAATTGCAAAAAGCTTAATAATTCAAAAAGTTTAAAGATTACAAATATGAAAAGTCATATCACCCCTCTCCTGAAAGCTGAAAATTTTGATATTTGAACGGTTTCTGTAGCTTAAAAAAAGTGTCATTAGTAGTGATATTTGTAGTAGTAGTAGAAGAAGTTGTAGTTCAAGTATTATTATTAGTAGAAGTATTAGTAATTAGAAGAAGTAATAGTATCAGTAGTCTTAGTAATAGCTGTAGTAGTGGTCGTAGTATTTAATGTAACAGTAGTAGTATAATAAGTAGTAGTAGTAATAGTAATTGCAGTATTTGAAGTAGCAGTAATAGCAGTAGTAGTAGTACTAGTAGCAGTCGTAGTAGTAGTAATACTAGAAATATTAGCAGCAGTAGTAATAGTTGTCGCAGTATTAGTAAGAGCATTCATTATTTCAACAAAAAAGCCTAATTTTGAGCTTAATGTTTAAATAGTTAATCCATGAGGCTTTTATTTTGAAAGGGTGGGGCTGGGTGGGGGAGAGAGGAGACAGAATCATAATGTAAGATAAATGACAGGTTTCATCACAAGCATTTCAGTTAGAATTCATTCTGTGGGGCTTTTATTTTAAAATGGGGTGTGTGTGTGGTGGGGGGGGAGGGGAAAAATATATAAATATGCTTTATCTGACACTGAAGGAAACAGTGACGGCTGAAGGCAGAAAGGCCATTTCATACCCTGTCAGAGTGTTTGTTAGACAAATGGATAATGACAATCAAATTCAAATGTATGAGACTATTTATTGAATCTGATCCACTGTCCTTTGCTGCATGTCGTCCCCGCTCTCTCCCCTTTTCCTGTCTTTCACTGCTCTATCGCATAAAGGCATATAAAGCTTCAAAAAACATTTCAAGAAATGTACGAGACCACCTACTTACTTCCTTTAGTTCTTGGTCTGTTAAAATCATCATCTTGATGCCCCCAGGTGAGTGAGAATCTGCTCAGTCTGTACCTGGATATGTATGAGAAGATTCCCTGGGATGCGTTGAAGTACCTCATTGCTGAGGTCAACTATGGAGGACACGTAACAGACGACTGGGACGTCTTCTGACCACATACATCAGTGACTACTTCTGTGATGCTGCCGTGAACCAGCCCTCCTTCAAGTAAGACACTTTGACACACACACATTCATTGTTACACATATACATGTATATTTAAAGAATCAGAATGCTAGCACTCCATACATTCAGGCAGTGTGTGCTAGAGACTCTTTAGATATTGTCAATACACTGACTCTCTGTGTTTTTGTCATTCATATTGGCAGGGTTATGTTTTGCTGCTATGTTTCTACATCAGTTACTTCAGATGAGATGAAAATAATCTCTCCAAGGAAATTGGGAATTGTCCACCAAAAAACATCTCATACCACTGACTTTATATTCTGTCAACCCCATTTATCTGTCAGGTTGTCCTCCTTAACATCCTATTACATCCCCAATGACGGACCCCAGTCTTCCTACAAGGAATATATCAGCAGGCTGCCGTCCACAGAGCACCCTGAGGTGTTTGGCCAGCACTCTAATGCAGACATTGCCAGCCAGATGGCTGAGACCAGGACGCTGTTTGACACCCTGCTCTCCCTGCAGCCCCAGGTCACCAGTCCTACTGCTGCGGGGGACAGGCCCAGTAGAGACGATAAGGTGAGAAAGAGGCAAGGTGGGAGAAGTGGAGGGAAGAGATAACCAGTTTAATGGAAATACACCGGCATAAGATGAGACCAACAATTGAATGACCTTTAAAAAAGTCAGAGCACTCAACACACCACAAAACTCACAATAGTTTCCAATAGAACTTCCACACTCACGTGCTACATCAACATGTTTAAATGACCTGTACAAGGAACGTTTTGCATTCACACTTAGTGGTCGAGACAGAAATGACTGTTTTGTTTTGAAAGTTATCCATGTGTTCATGAAACTGGGTGTTGTATAACAATGGCAGTAGTTTCTCTATGTGCTTTAAACATGCTTTAAATGTTATGGTAGTGTAATAGTGCTAAAGAACAAGGTTCTTTTGGTTGTTGGAGCATGACTGATGTCGGAGTATGTGTGTATTTTAGAAAAGATTATCAAGAGCTATTATAAGTCCTCCAGTTGTATGCAGCACCACGATCCGACTCTGCAGTTTCTTCACTGCAAATACTTGTGTGCAGTATATTTGTAAGTTATCATCTTTTGTTCTATGTTTGCAACGTGCCTCCAGGTATTAGAGCTGTTGGCAGACGTCCGTAAGAAAATCCCGCCATTGATTGACTACGAGGGCACCAGGTCCATCCTCCAGCACAACCTCTCCCCTATCAATGTGGTCCTGCTGCAAGAGATCCAGAGATACAATTCTCTGCTGGACACCATCATGTATGATCTCTATGTCTGCGTGTGTGTGTCTTTGGGTTGGATTGTCAGAATCTCTGCTAGCCATGTGTGTGTCGTAGGCACTGTACCTCTATGTGTGTAACTGTCATGTGAAACTAACCGTGTCAATAGGGATGTGCTGCTAACATTTAGCAGTGGCAGCAGACTAAGTGGCCGTGGTTGTTAACCTGAATTTATCCCTTAATTCCAAAAACATTAATCCAAATATGATTTGCAATGTGTGTGTGTGTATCGGTCCTGGGTTGGGGCAACCTAAAGTGAGATCAAATGATAGTGACTTGTGAAGGCATTAGCCTGTTTTCCAGATCAAATGAATTGCAATTGTCAATTCCTACAGAATTAGGTTGAGCAAACCCTTCTGAAGGAATTTACCAACACTGTTTCTTGCCATATTGGCATGTCTATCAGTAGTTAAACCATTTACACAAGTGTATCTAAATTCAATGTAAAAACTAAAACCTGTCATTTTCAAGGGAAACCTGCTACACAAAGAGGCACTAGCATGAAAGATGCAAATCAGGAACAATCGCCCAATCACCTGGCCTGTTTATAGGCTTGGTGGTGATGTCATCCAGCTTGGAGGAGACTTTCCGCTACATCCATGACGCCCGTGTTCCACCGCTGTGGGAGAAGGTTCCAGACCCCCACCTCACTTGAGAGTTTTCACACAATTCTTCCACACCTGCATTATGAATGGCTGCCAACTGCTGGAAGCATGTAATTACCGTTGATTCATCCCTCACTGTATATGGCCTCTAGGCGTACCCTTCACTGAAGCCCCTGGCAGCGTGGACCAGGGATCTTTCCCTGCGGGTCAGTGAGTTTGCGCGCTGGGCAGAGACGGCCGAGCCCCCCAAACTGTTCTGGCTCTCCAGCTTCACCTTTCCCAACGGGTTCCTCACCGCTGTGCTGCAGTCCTCTATATAGGACTGTTTATAGTGTCCACTGGAGATGACAGCCACCTTATGTACCCGCCCAAGGTGACTCCCTCTCCACACATTTCTATTTCCAAAATGATTTCCATGCATTGAACATCAGACCACTGTTTTTCTGAGCCATTATCTTTCACCTGTCATGTGCACTGTCATCACGTTTTTTATTTCTACTCCAACATTGACTCTGTGTGTGTTTTCCTGAACAATTTTCATTCAAAGCAGCAAGCCGCTCCTCTCTCTTCCCGTTCCTCAAAACTACTCTTGCTTTTTTCATCTTTTACAATTCAAATTTTGAAATATGTGAAAAAATGTTTTCATTTGTTGTGTTGCTCCCACTTTGTCTGTCATTGTAGCTCTTTATTCTCACTCGCTTCATCTTTATCACTCTCTTCTCTGGATCAACTCCTCTGTGCCTCCCCTCACTTCCTTTTAGCTCCTTGACTCTGTTTCCTTCTGTCCAAACGGATCTGCCTTTTCTTTACCCTCCTATCTCCTCTATCTTCCTCTTTGTCTCATCCCTCTCTCCATCCTCTTTCTTTTCCTCTTTCCCTTGGTTTTTACCCCTCCCACTCCTTTTCTTTCACAGTTTCATTAACTCAATGGCCCTTTCTTCCTCGTTTCCTTGCTCATTCCCTCTCCTCCCTGCCCCCCCTACAGGATGGAGTATTTGTCCGAGGTTTGTTCCTGGAGGGGGCTGGTTGGGACAAGAGTAACTCCTGTCTGGTGGAAGCTAAACCCATGCAGATGGTCTGTCCCATCCCCACCATCCACTTCAAACCTGTGGAAAAAAAGGGAGCCAAGAGTGAGTTGTTCTTTCCTCCATCTGTCTTTCCATCTTCCTCTCTTGTTTTGTTCTATTTTTAATAATTCATCATAGGTTTCTTGTTTTCTCTTCTGTCTGTATATAGTTTGTGATGTCATGCCCTGTGTGTGTGTGTGTGTGTGTGTGTGTGTGTGTGTGTGTGTGTGTGTGTGTGTGTGTGTGTGTGTGTGTGTGTGTGTGTGTGTGTGTGTGTGTGTGTGTGTGTGTGTGTGTGTGTGTGGTATGTACCTATGTCCGTGTTACTACTTCCCGGTGTGTTCGGGGGTGGCGGGCCGGCCATCTTTTGTGGTCGGTATAGAACTCAAATGCGGAGCTGTGACCCCAGACCACTGGATCAAGAGAGGGACCGCTCTACTCATGAGCGTGGACAACTGAAGGCCTTAACTCACACTTTGACTCTCACACTCTTCTACTGGTTCATTATTTATTGTTTGAGCTTGTTTCTGACTTTGTCTGCTTTTTAAAACATGATATTCTTATTTGTGACACAAGGCTTTAATAAACAGCTAATTCAATTTCAAAGGTAAACACTGTGGTACTTTTTAAATGTATTGCATTAATAAATGAAGCGAGTCATTCTTTGACACTTTAAAGTTGGTCAGACACAACACTGCTCAGGTCTCTTTCTCTTCTTTGTTCTCTTTTGACCCCTTTCTGGGCTGTCAGCCTCTTCACAGACCTGCATCAGTCTTTCCATCAGTTCTTTACTCTGCTCAAACATAGACTCGTACTCACATATACAGGGAATAGTCTCCTACTGTGAAGGGATTCTTCATGGAAACTTGCTTCTGTGCAACATCTGGATCAAGGGACTGTCTGGTCATGAAAGCGTCTGTTGGCAATCTGGTGATCTGTTATCCATCGTGTAACAACACTAATGGACTATAACAACATGTAGGAAAGATGTGCTGATGAACACCATTGGACATGTTTTACAATACACTGACTTCCCAATGTTTTTATGAAGCCCATAATATATCATGCTTTGCAAACTTATTGACCAGACAGTCCTGGAATTTCCAATCAGTAACAATCTTTATCTGAACAGAAGTCTGTTACTGGTACTTTTACAACCATAAACCATAGAATTATATTTGTATTTTGTGTAAATTATATCTGTTCTTGGTTTGGCACACTCAGATACACAGAAACCTGCAGACAGTAACAACACATGCAAACAGGGAGAAGTGGAGGAAAGAGAACTAGTTTAGTGGGAATACACAACTTTAATAGACGGGCATAAGACAGAGGGAGGCAGCGACTGGAGGAGAAATAAACCTTTTCAAACCAATGAATTCTAATGAAGCTTCACACACTGGACGTTTGGAGTCGGTCAGCGTTGTGAGAGAGGAGGTACGTCCACACTTGACAGGACTCATTCCAAACTCCTGAGAGGGAGGGAGAGAGAAACAAGAGTAGGAGGGGGGGGGGGTGTAACTGTCCAGTAATGAGAGAGGGGAACAAGAAGACGGGACTGAGGTAAAGGTTGTATTCAGACGTAAGGATTGTCTTCCTGAAAGACCGAACACGAACTTCTTCAGGGTTTTGGAGCCGCCCTGTCTGTCTGTCTGTCTGTGTGTGTGTGTGTGTGTGTGTGTGTGTGTGTGTGTGTGTGTGTGTGTGTGGAATATACTATAGACCTCTAGCCAAGGGTTCGGCTCCGTGGAATTTGGTCCACAGTTTCCGGATCCAGCAGAGTCCAAAGACCCCTCAGAACCGACCTCTGCAGAGTCCAGGTTCCCCTCCTCTCTCTGCACCGTCTGATCTTAATCTCCACTGATTACCCCAGAATGGATCCGTTTCCTCCGCTGTAGAGTCCTTAACCTGGTAGAACGCAGCCCAATGCTGATCCCAGTCTGCTGCCTCTAATCACACTCCAAAGATCTCCGGGGTGAAGGACTAATGTTTTCACCAGACCTGGGTCCAGCACCGTTTCCAAATACATTTGATCTTATTTAGAGAATTAAAATCAATCTGGAATAACTGATCTATTATCGTCTGAATTGTCCTGTTTAGCAAATGATGAATATAACCTTAAAATATGAAACTTGTTTGACCCAGATCTGGTGTATCCGATGTATTCCTTAATTGATTGATTTGCTTTCTAATCTACACATCAGTTTGTGCCCCGTCACTTCATGGAATGTTTTATATTGTGTCTGTTAATTTAACCCCCATTCAGACGAGATGTATTGGTTTCGGGCAGCTCGGGAGATTTTAATATAAAAGCTCTGATTTAGTGGTTTTAATCCGACCTTCAGCTCATTTTGACCCAATCTTATTGTGTACATGTAGTTCATCCTGTATCTCAGGTCCCATCTGTACCTTGTGTTTTAAAGTACGTGTCTGAGTTTTCACACATTCAGACCTGCATTTCCACTTATTTTCAGCTCAGTGTCGTGTGATTTTCCTCCAGAACATCCTCCTCTATTAGAAGCCGCCTCCTGGAGTTGATTTCTGACTATAATTCTGTCGTGGAATGAATCCTAAAGTGTGCAAATAGTGGTGCATTGAGATTGGGAATCCTTTTCCATCCACAGTGAAACATGCTAAGCTTGATCTTAAGAACCAATGATTCTGGTGTTTATGATGAAAAAGGGCTTTTGTTTGAGTTGAACGGACATTTTTCTGTTTTAATGATCTTGGTGAAAGCATGTTGGATAAGAGGAGGGAGGTTTTAAGAGACGTTCCTGACGCCTCTTACGCTCTCCACTCCTCCCAACCCTAACAAAGGGAATGCTGTAATTTGTCTCTGATTCTAACCCCCAACAACCAATCATGTGCTGCATTGCAAACTATTCACATTACCTGAGACTCTTTCTCTGACTCGTCACTATTCTGTCTGTTCATTTGCTGGTTATATACGAGTCTTACTTGCATATCTTCTCCTCAGATGAGAGAGAGTTGGGGGAAGACGAAGGACCCACTAAAGAAGTAGAGAGTGAGAGCCAGTCGGAGGAGCAGCAGCAGGAGAAGGAGGAAGAAGAAGAAGAGGAGGAGGAAGTGGTTCAGGAGGAGGAAGAGGTGGAATCGGAGCAGAGTCACAGAGACCGAGTCTCAGCCATCGTAGTTGCAGAGAGTGCAGAAGAGGACCGGGGACGTCGGATCATCCGGTCCAAACGTCGGGTGTTGGTACTGGCCATGATAGACGGGCGGCATTTTAATGCAATATAGGTGGACGAGCATCAACAGTTTCATTCTAGTGTTCTTCCTTGCAAGTCGACGGTTTGTTTCTTCACCGTCAACAGAACACGGAGGAGATCCTGAGGATGTGCTCACAGAATGGTGTGCATTCTTAATGAATCATTAATTACACTGGAATTGTCCAACGATATTGCCTAAAATGAAGCCAACTGATGATGTCCTGACCGTTGCATCGGTTCACGGGAAGGTGTCCGATCGATGATTGTAGTTTGAATCCTGAAGCTGTTTCTGGATAGAGCAGCTGGCTGCTTGTACTGCTCTGTGGTTCCTTTAGGTTTGACGTAGTTTGCCGGCTGCTGTATGATTTTGTTAATGACGAGTTATGATTTTAGGTAGAACTGCTGGTTCACACATGGTTGCAGCACAAACGTGTTCTTAATTCTGCTGACCCCTCAGTGTGGTGTTTGTATATTTAGCTGAATATCACAGGTTATTAATACGACGCAAATTCAAGTATGGAACATGCATGTTATTTATTGAATCCCATGAAATCAATCCCATGAAAACAAAAAGCATCTTAAGACACTCCTGTTGTGAATCAGGACCTCAAGGTTTCAAGGTACTGCTTTAGTTTGTCTTCATCTCTTCTTGTTATCCCCATACGAGCTCGTCAGCTGCTCTCAGATCTGCAGCTGCTGCAAGTCTGATGCCTTTGTTTCCTCTTTTCTGGTTAGAAAGTTAGATGCAGTCTAGCTTCTTTTTTTATCAGCTGCAACTTATTTTCACTTATGTTAAAACGTCCCACTTTAGACGGTGTGCAGCACTCAAAAACTGAACTCTGATAACTCCGAAAATGTGTGTTTTTAGCAGAGGGAGCATGTTTTATTGTATTTTAAATGTGTGGTTAAAACCCACGCTGCTGCTTTATCTGCGCTCTTATGTCTTATCATTTCTCTTCACCAACATTTCATTTACAGGAGAAGTGAACCTCTCAGTTGAATGTAGTCTTTCTTTAAAGTAGGCGTGTCAACCCAAGCTAGTTCAGTATCTTGATCGTCAGTGTTGATGAACGAAGCTGTGAGTGAAGGAGTCTCTGAACAAACCGACTGGAGCTAAAACTGACAATTTCTCTCTTTCTGGTTATTGCCAATCTTAGTCCTCCGTGGGATTATTATGAGTTATTTGCCAAATGCACTGTTTTACCCGTGTGTCCTGATGTTTGCACTGAGTTTCTTTCTATTTATTTGTCCGCATCGTGTTTTAATCTCTTGAAGTATTGCTGCACTGTTTGGTTTTAAACATTTAGACGAGGAATCACTATTTAGAAGCGTCGGCCTGGTTTGGGGCTCGGGAGGATTTTGATCATTCTTCTTGATGTTTTCTTCTTGTTGCTTTCATTCTGTTTTAAACGTGTGCACGCGCAGTAGGCTAGTGGTGCCATGTTAGTGTGTGCCTGCTGTTATTAACAGTGTGTGCGCTGCACCATGTCTAGCTGCTGTAGCAACATAAGAATTAAGGAGGTGCATTGGCCGGCACCAACACGCCGTGTTTTTGACAACAAGTTCTTCTTTTGTTATTAAATAGAAGCAGAATAAAGAACGAGTGTCTATGCAAATGTAAATACGTGGTGTCACCTGCGTTGTTCAGGTCTGGAACTAGAAACACACACAGGCTAAGTATGCTGAAAGGGGTACACCAACAACGCATTTTATTCTTCTTAATATGCATCTTTACGTGTTTAATTCAGGATTTCCACACTAATTGTGTGTGTGTGTGTGTGTGTGTGTGTGTGTGTGTGTGTGTGTGTGTGTGTGTGTGTGTGTGTGTGTGTGTGTGTGTCTAGTTAGTGGTAAACATGGTAAACGTTCTAAATATGGAGCTGTGACTTATATGTAAAAGCTTCTCAGATTCTGCTTTGTCTCATACTCTCTTCATACCTGTTTGTTTTGCTCTGCTAGGTTTATCGGTTACCTTTCTGCCAACGCTGGTTGTCATTACGTGGGCGCATGGCACGCCTAATGAAGTTTTTCAACAACAGGGGAAGCCAATAGTTGTGGTTCTTGAACGCTCTGCATGTCCGTGAAGTCATGACGAGATATTCTCTCTATGAAGTAATAAGCCACTTATATATAAAACAACAAAGAAAGATAGAATGGTAGAAAATATATGAATAATGTATTTTATTTGTCACTCTTTCACGTCTTCACAAATGTGATTATATAAATAACTTATCACGTCAATATGACAGCAGAACTTTATTGTATAAATAAACCAAACTACATTATTTTTTGTCACAGCTGCAAAATAAATCAAGTTCCCTTCAGGCAGCAACACTGCAGCTGTGATGTGGCTTCTTCTGTTATGTCAGTTCATTTTATTTGCTGTGGCACAGTTAAAGCTGCACAACACACACTTATTATCAGCATTAACCGCATGGAAAGGAAACCCAGTTAGTGTACCTAACGAACGTCTAACTTCATGAACCTCAATACCGCCAGAAACTCCACCGTTCACAGCAGAGCAGTTTAAACTGGCTTTCAACCACAAGCCTTCAGTGTGGTTGAAAACCAGTTATCCAAAAACAATAATAAAAACGAGTGAGCTCATAACGAACTGTACAGCAGATTCAAGAGGAATTTACACGCGACAAAGCAAACCCTTGCCACTACACCATGAATATTTACACAATGAATATAGATGACACGTTTAGAAGTCAAGAGAGTGTCAGACGAAACAAAACAATAAAACTTCCAGGCAGTAATAAATCTCGTCTGCACTCGAAGACCCAGACTGTGTCCTCAACCAGACTCAGGCTGTACAACTGGCAATGAAGTTTAAATACAATTAAAACACGTCTTCTACATCAAATCTAACATGAGTCGGGGTTCATCAACTGTTAATAGACAGTATTTGCTAATGACATCCTCAGTTGATCCTCATGGAAAAACGTTCTCGTGTTAAAAGGTCTGTTTTAACATTTAAGAAAATCCTCTGACTCCAGTTGACGAGAGGGTCCCTTAAGGGTACCTACCGAGGGGAAACAGAGTGCACACAGAGTACGCATATGTAGTTCAAATCACTTCTGAGAACGCATGAAATGATATTTTATAAGAGATCAAAGACCTACGTAACGAACAAATTCTGATAAAATGGCCAATGTATGCCATTTTACTCACTCAAAAACATATATATACACAAAGTACTACAACATACTACAAGTACTATCATTATTTCACCATCATTTCACCTATTTTTCGTCAGGACACGGCGAGCTATGTTCTCCGTTACCGATCCCAACCAAAAACTACGGCACCTTCACAGACAAAGCAGATATCAGACCGCATGGTGATTCCACCCCGAGTCCGGCGAAAGCTTCAAAATTCCTCTCCTTCAAACCATTCAAAAGTTACCAATCCGTCAGCCACACAGCAAAACAGTAAAAAATTTGAAACGCACCGTACCTTTTTGCAGATTTCTCCGAAGAAATTCGCCATGAGTCCAAAAGTAATCCTTTCAGCATGTCCTCCTGCTCTCTGTATCTCGTTCTGTGAAAAAAACTAGTGTCTACGTGCTTGTATGAAGGATAGGCTCTTTTAGTGTTAAAAGAAGTGAAATATATAGTTATATAGTATATAAAATTACAATAAAACAGCTGAAAGTGCTGCTTCCAAAATCAGAATTGACGCCGGCTGACCTTGGCTGACCTGTAGAAAAACATTGATACCGCTGGCCTGCTTCACTTTATCAAAGCCATTTTTTTTAGAGAGACTCCTGCCATGTTGTGCTATGACTTGTGAGGGGTGATTTGGGTGTATCTGCAAAAAACTAAAAATTGCATTCTTTTCAGGCGAACCTGAAAATGTTCAATGTGAGCTGTGTGTTATGTTCATTCAGCAATAACCAGTAACATAAACACTGATATGTACACATATTAGTGTCATTATAAAATTTAAATGATTCAAATAGACCTTGTAGTTGGAGAGATAAGTCCCTTTGAGTATAGGTAAACTATTTTCGAGCAGAGGCCTAAAAATGGGGCTAAGTAGGAAAAGGTTTTAAATCAAGCTGCCCCAAAATAAAGACAAAACAAATGAATTATTATGGCTTTTACAGAACAGTAGTAACATGTACTCCAGAGGGAATGGCAGCAATAAAACACTGTACAAAAAATAACAGACAAGAGTAGCTTCAAGTATGACACATGTAGATCTGGAGATGCATGGATTTGCATTTAGCTGCGTTCTCCTCAATGTCAGTGAACGCACCGTGTACATTGGAAGGGGATTTAAAGATCAACTCAAACTGTGTGTGTGTGTGTGTGTGAGAACACTGACGTCTGTCCTGACAACACACCTAACCCCCTCGTGGGTCGGGGTCCTCTACAGCGTGTTGAGCTCCATGCCGAGGAATCGAACAATGTAAGACACAAGTGGTTACACAATTCATAAAGCAATCCCAAGACTCTCTTATTAACACGTTATGTCTTGTTCGGATTAAACAAACAAGACATAACGTGTTAACAAGAGAGCCTTTGGGCGGAGCCAGGCTAGCTGTTTACCTCTGTGCCAAGTGCACCCAGTTTATCAGCACAATGCGCAGTCGGGAACACAGCGGTGGAGACTTTTACTGCATCACAGATGTCTGTGACATATGGAAACCAGACCTGGTGCTGTACAACAAGTAAACACACACTACTCAAACTCACACACACCTATACGTCCAAATGCATCGCATGCTTCTCTCACACTCTCCCTTTGTCCCCGTCTTCCTCTTCTCTTTTATTTATGCTCTAATGTTACAGAATAGCAAGCTCATGTAGTACAAGCACATCCCAGTGGATTTCATGTATTTTCCATGTATGAAAGTGTCCCCAAAATGGTGACTTCATGAGCTTTTCCTCAGTTTCCACATTCATAATACTTACCTGATATGTGCCACACATGTGAACAAGTAAACATGTCACTTACAAACGCTCATAACCTACTTTATTTAGTCACACACGTCAACGTTTTCTTGGACAGGTTTCTGTCTACGTCTGCGTACCGGAGTCGGTGGGCAGGTAGAAGACCAGTCCGGTGAGGAACGAGAACAGCATGCAGGGAATGATGACGTTGACGATGAAGTAGAGAGGCAGACGCAGCATCAGGAAGTGGTAGGTGATGTCGAGGTACGGTGTAGTAAACCCAGTGTTTCCAGCTCCGGTAGTCCTTTAGCACCCATTCACCAGACTCCATGAAGTTGCTGAGGTCAGGCCGATCATTGTCCTAGAAGACAGAGGAGTATAGGAGTTAATGCACTGCAGTAGAAAAGGGCCTTAAAGGTGAAGATATTCAGGGGTTACATGCTGTAAACTACAGTTTTATGACAGGAGTCATAGGATGGTTACTAAATCTGTAGTATTTGAAACCACAGACACAAGCTTTCACACTGACATGTCAACATAACCCTGTGAATATATATATATACATTATATATAAGTCACACTCACTGGGTTGATGACGACCAGCAGTCCGTCGTACGTCCAGGTGCCCAGCTTCATGCTGCAGTTCTGTAGGTCCAACGGGAAATGGAGGACGATGATCTCGCAGTAGCTCTTAAAGATGGCCCGAGGGTTCCACGTTATCATCCCAGTGTGCTCCAACAGGACTTTGGTTTCGTGGATGATGGCAAAGTCTTCGTCAGCGCTGAGGAAGAGGAAGACGGGGACAAAGGGAGAGTGTGAGAGAAGCATGCGATGCATTTGGACGTATAGGTGTGTGTGAGTTTGAGTAGTGTGTGTTTACTTGTTGTACAGCACCAGGTCTGGTTTCCATATGTCGGGTGAAGGGACTCTGATCTTCCTGATGCCTCCGTACTCATCTGGATTCCAATTCAGGTTCACATCGAGCCATTGCTGGGGTGAAAATCAGGGAAACTTGAGATCATTTTGTCTACTAGTGCAGTGTTTTTCAACCTTTTCTGAGCCGCGGCACACTTTTTACATTAAAAAGATCCCGCGGCACACCAACAACTAAAAACGTTACAAAATGACACCTTTTATCATAATACAGTATATATACCAGGGGTGTCAAACTCAATCTCAGAGAGGGCCAAAACAAAAAATTGGGACTACGTTGAGGGCCAAATAGAGTCACCATTTAATAAACAGGATAGAAGGGATATTGGACAAAGTGCAAAAAGAAATAGGCTACATTATTATATGTGCCAGAACCAGATGTTTGGCATCTTTTCTTGGCTGCCAGTTCATTAATATCTGGGGTTAGGTTCTGTGGAAACCCTCAAGATGGAGTAAAGGTGTGCATCAGTGAGACGACTCCTGTGTGGGTCTGTGTTCATCTTCATCACAGAGAACAGCTGCTCACACAGGTATGTGCTTCCAAACATGCAGAGCATTTGAGCAGCATGTAGGCGGAGTTAAGGCATCGTTTCGGGGGTGAAGCTTGGAAACTGTGCAGCGCCCTCAGAGTCATACTTTGCCTTGAGTGTCATTACACTGGAGGTCTATCAGCTCCACGGGTGCTCTTTCCACGTCAACTGCAAACGGATTGCTGAGCAGTTCAAATTAAAATTTCTGAGCTGCAAAGTCGGCAAATCGCCGAGTGAACTCTGTGCCAAGTGCACCCAGTTTATCAGCACAATGCTCAGTCGGGAACACAGCGGTGGAGACTTTTACTGCATCACACATGTCTGTGATCACACGTCCCCTTCCCTGAAGCTGGAGGTTTAGCGCAGTGAGATGCTTCGTTATGTTGCACATAAAGCCAGCTCACATCGCCACGTTTCGTCCCGGAGCTCTGTGGTGTGGCGGGCCAGTTATGATAAACATCTGATATTTTCTGGCGGGCCGTTGTACCGAGGGCCGGATATATACTGACAATGTAATGACAAGTCTCTAAATGTGTTGATCCTTACTAGGCTTTTCATCTGGGTTATGTTGTCCAGGGCCCAGTTCAGAGTCTGCATTTTTCCTTTTCAAATATTTCTCCATCTGTTCGTCTCGTCACCTCAACCTCTCCCATCATTTCATTCTACTGTCCTAAATTAACAAGGTCATTACTGCGCTACCTACTGCCACCCACTGGCATGGAAGAGTATTATTACTTAGCCAGCCACTATATTGCAGCTCAGACGCTCAACAATGGCAAAGTATTTGCAGCAACTAAATAATATTTTTTGGACTCATTAAATGAAATTGGACATTTTCCCACGGCACACCTGGCGATCTCTCACGGCACACTGGTGTGCCGCGGCACAGTGGTTGAAAATCACTGTACTAGTGTACTGATGAAGCCAAGTTTAGTTGTTTTTATTCCCAGAAT
This sequence comes from Leptoclinus maculatus, assembly GCA_032191485.1. Classification (NCBI taxonomy): domain Eukaryota; kingdom Metazoa; phylum Chordata; class Actinopteri; order Perciformes; family Stichaeidae; genus Leptoclinus; species Leptoclinus maculatus. The sequence continues at coordinate 376,977 of JAVDOI010000106.1, read as the reverse complement.
GAATACATTGTGAAAATACAAGTTGTCATGTACTGTATATATCACAGCAGAATAAATATAAATAACCTCCAGCAGTCACCATGTCATGAATCCTCCCTTCTTTCTATTTCAACTAGTTGAAACAATAAATATCATTCATTTGTGATACTATTTGTGTAATATATTCACCAACAAAAAGCATATAAATACATGATAATGGGCTGCCAGTTGCAACTACATTGAAGTATGTAAATTAAACAGCAGATTCATTGTTAAAATATATGATATATAATACTTGAGTAACTGTGTTTTGGGTGTCACATGGTAAAAACTTTAATAGCATTCATTTCTAGGGAAATTAATACTAATTAATTAATCCATTAGTCCATATCCTGTTAAATCTACATACTTGCAATGTGGCGTATACCCTCTGACCATTGTCATTGGAATTTTCTAAATGTGTAGTTGGCATATATTTTTGGTTTTCCTGAAGTCAACAGTCACATTTACCTGTTTGAGACGAACATTACTGGTCACAATCTGGTTAACTTCATCCTGAGAGAAGCAGAAAAAGACAGAATAAACAAAAACAGTCTGAGGCAAGTAAGACTTTCACGAGAGATTTCAGGACAAAATATAACCTGCACGCTTGTAACCATTTATTTCGTTTTTATGGACAATATGTGGCATTTTAACAATAAATAAGCACATTCAGAGGCAAACATCCTATTATATTAATGGCCGAGGCAATCTGGAATGTGAATTAAACATTTTGACACCACACATTCAAAGTAAAAAGGTTTTGGAGATAGTCACAGCCGCCTTAACGTTAAAACATATGCCAGCAACGTCGCAGGTTGTTTGGGTGTACTGCTAATGTTAATGTTAGAAATAATTAGAAGCAATGGTCAAGCACTACTTGCTGGCAACAAAAAAAACCCGGTGTGGATAATTGTGGATTAATGCATGACAATAAAGCACCCGCAGTTGTACTTTATCATTACAATACAACATAAGATAAGTGACTGGATAGAATAGCTTTTAAATGGTTTATTAAGTTTGGCTTGACTCGCAAAGTCAAGTACCGGTAGTGTGAGAAAACAACAATGCGCATGCTCAGAGCCCGTTAGCAGGTGGACACAAATGTATTTTTATTTTTTTCATTTGACTGCTAAAGTAAGCGCTGCTGACGTCACCGCCCTTGATTGACGTGCGCTGGTCATCGTTCGTTCTAGAAGTTGAAAATGTAGTCATCGAGTTCTTTGTTTAGCAGGACTGAGCTGGAGGACTTGGAGATGATCACACATCGGCGCTCACCAGCTGAGGAGATCTACCTAGTTATGAACCAAACTTCGTTTTTTTGTCAACACTTGCTAAAGCTAGTTAGCTAGTTAATTGTTCTCATTTCAGCCACGGGTTTCATCTGGTCTTCAGACTCCGGAAGCCGGCTGAGGACCCAGAAGGAGAGAGAGCTAATGTAACTACTTCTTTTTTCATTTGCATTGTGGTTGTGTTGTGCTGCTTTGTTGTGACTGTAGAAAAATGAGGTGTCTTTTGCTAACTTTATTAGCCCAACATTAGCATAACACTGAGACTGACTGGATTCCCACGCCAGGTAACGTTACTGTCCATTTGTGCCACATGGTCTTCATCTGTACAGACTGGTTGAACTAGCTAAAGACTGCTTGTGTTGCTTGTGTCCTCTCTGGTCCTATAGTCTGGGTGGTATACCCCTGAAAGAGTTTACATTAGTTGAAGGTGCTCAGATGTTCCCATTGGTGGGGTGAACATTGTAATACTTTAGTTAAATTGGTCCACTATTGTGCTGATGAAGATGAGTTATGTTTTATTTCCATAAAAGGATTATTTAAACTTTTTCTTTTTTTTTTTAAAGATCCTATTCACTTACATTGTGTGAAGTGCCATGGTCTTCATCTTTACAGACTGGTTGAACTAGCTGCTTGTGTTGTGTTGCTTGTGTCCTCTCTGAGGCGATATGTTTGATGTGACCCTGGTCCTATAGTCTGGTGAGCCTACGCCCCAAAAGATTTTACATATAAGGGACTGGAGTTATTGATGACTCCACTCCAGGTGCACATCCACATTGTTGATGTGAAAACTGGAAATCTTCATCATTTGGTCTACTTATGTGCCGATAAAGCTAAATTCAGTTGTTTGTTTTACATTTGTGCCATCGTCTTCATCTACAGACTGGTTGAACTAGCTAAAGACTGCTTGAACTAGCTAAATACTGGTTGAACTAGCTAAAGACTGGTTGAAGACTGGTTGAACTAGCTAAAGACTAGTTGAGCTATCTAAAGGCTGCTTGAACTAGCTAAAGGCTGCTTGTGTAGTGCTGCTGGTGTTATCTGGCCGCTGTGCCATCTTATTGTTTATTTGCATTGTGCTCGTGTTGTGCTGTTTGTGTTCCTTTTTGGCCGCGGTGCCATCAAGTAGTCGATATTTTTGTTGTGACCCTGGTTCTGCAGCAGGAGTGAAACATTGAAGACTTCAAATCCTCTTCACCTCATACATTGTAAAGTGCCATGGACGTCCTCGTCACAGCCTGAACGCAGAAGGAGAGCTACAAACAGTAAGAGCAATTCATTTTAATATGCATTGTGCTTGTGTTTCGTGGCCGCCGTGCCGTCACAGAGCAGATATGGTTGTAATGACCCTGGTGCTACAGTGTAAAGGCAGACATGGCTGCCACGCCCAAATTCCTGGTTGTTTTGCGTGATGTTTGCACTATGTTGGCTGCTGTGCCATGACGTGTTGTAAATACTTGTGACTTGCTGTCTGCATGCGAGTGTGTTGGTATGGTAATTGGAAAGAGAAGCTATTTGCATTGCGGAATATTGTCTGTTTTTATTTCACATAGTTTGGCCGTTGCATAAAATGAAATAACTCCATGAAATGACATGATGGATGTGTTTTCTTAGAAGGTGCAAAGAGCTGTTTAGTTCCATAATGATTTATTTTATGTAAAATGCAGAAACCGGACGCTCTTCACTCGCAATAGTATTTTGAGTAAACCTGAAAGCCTCAAGTGTAAATGATGTGAGCATAATGTCATGTTTTCTACATTTTGCTTCTGGTGTTGCCACCTCCATCCCTCTCTCTTACCACACTGATGAGCTGTATCACAAGCATGTATCACAAGCATTTCAGTTATTCATTCTGTGGGGCTTTTATTTTAAAATGGGGTGTGTGTGTGTGGTGGGGGGGGGGGGGGAAAGTCCTCTAAGACCTGAATGATTGTATGAGAGAGAAACACACACAGAGAAAGAGACACAGAGAGACAGACAGACAGACAGAGAGAGAAAGAGAGAGAGAGACAGAGAGAGAGAGAGACAGACAGAGAGAGAGAGAGAGACAGACAGAGAGAGAGACAGAGAGAGAGAGAATGTTGAAGGCCGAAAGCATTTAAACTGCACTGCTGAAACCCCTTCTAGTTGAAATGTCTAACTATGGTGTCTGTAGCTGAAAGTATGAGGAAGGAGAAGGCTTTGAAGATTTTCTCCATACACATCCATTAAAATGAAATTGCAAAAAGCTTAATAATTCAAAGTTTAAAGATTAAAGATATGAAAAGTCATATTCCCTCTCCTGAAAGCTGAACATTTTGATATTTGAACGGTTTCTGTAGCTTAAAATAACTGTCAGCAGTAGTGATATTTGTAGTAGTAGTATTATAAGTTGTAGTTGTATTAGAAGTATTATTAGGAGTAGAAGTATTAGTAGCATTAGAATAAGTACTAGTTGTAGCAGTAGTGATATTTGTAGTAGCAGTAGTAGTAGAAGTTAGCATTTCAGTTAGAATTCATTCTGTGGGGCTTTTATTTTAATATGGGGTGTGTGTGTGTGTGTGGGGGGGGGGGGGGGTCCTCTAAAGATCTCTAAAACCTGAATGAGAGAGAGACACAGAGAGATAGAGGGAGAGGAGTGTGTGTGTGTGTGTGTGTGTGTCTCAGTGCCTCTGTGTGTTTATCAACACTAATGAGCTCATATGAACACCTGTGTGAGAGATTAGAGTGAACAGTGATTTTCAACAAAACTACCTGTCAAACATATGCCCTTCATACCAAAACCATGAGACTAATCAATAAAATATGGATACCGTGAGAGAGATAAGACTCTGCCAAACGCGGTAAAGTGATTTTTATGTTTGTGGTGTTAAAAATGTGAGCTACAGCGCAAGATACAAAACTGGTACCGTCTGCTTTCTTTGAGGAATTAGTGGTCAGATTTAACATGGAGTCTAATGGAGCAGTTGGTTGGAGTTCATGTCGCTCTAAGGCTCCCTGAGCCAAATGTGTAAATCTGTGGGATTCCACAGTCAGTTTTTTACGACAAGGACAAGATTAGCTACTTTTCCATCCAGAAATTATGCATTAAGAGTGAAAATTGTGGAGACAGTGGCAAAAGACAAATCTTTTTTTCATAAGAATTTCAAGCTGCTCTTCACTCTAGCGCTGACATCACGCACTCTAAGCAGCGCAATACACACCCATTATAAAGTCAGAAAAGGACTGAAAAATCATAAAAGTAAAAATGCTACAGTTCAAAAAGTATAAAAGATATCAACAAGCTGAATCATTCAGCAATAGTTAAGGATGTTCTCAACATTTGAAAGTTGAAATGGTGTCTGTAGCTGAAAGTATGAGGAAGTTGAAGGATTTGAAAGTCTAAGAGGATTTGAACATTTTCTCCATAGAAACCCATTCAAAATAAAAATTGCAAAAAGCTTAATAATTCAAAAAGTTTAAAGATTAGAAATATGAAGAGACATAGCACACATGAGCTGAAAGAGCTGAACATTTTGATAGTTGAACGGTTTCTGTAGCTTAAAAATTGTGGAAGGAGAAGCGTTGCAAAATACGTACGGAAGAAATATAAAAAGAGGAACTAGAAAATGCATTTCCTGCTGAAAATGCGTTGGAATGCTGAAAGCTGAAATTAATTGTAAAAAAATTGCTAAAAATTAAGAAATGGGAGACTACCTGTCTGAAAAATGTTGAAGCCTGAAAGCATTTAAACTGCACTGCTGAAAACCCTTCTAGTTGAAATGTCTAACTATGATGTCTGTAGCTGAAAGTATGAGGAAGAAGAAGGCTTTGAAAGTTGAAGAAGTTTAATCCATGAGGCTTTTATTTTGAAAGGGTGGGGCTGGGTGGGGGAGAGAGGAGACAGAATCAGAATGTATGAAACACAGAGGTTATTAAATGACAGTCTTCATCACAAGCATTTCAGTTAGAATACATTCTGTGGGGCTTTTCTTTTAAAATGCTGTGTCTGTGTGTGTGTATGTGTGGTGGGGGGGGGGGATACAAAGTCCTCTAAGACCTCAATGACTGTATGAGAGAGAGACACACAGAGAGAGAGACAGAGACAGACACACAGAGAGACAGACAGAGACAGACAAACAGACACAGAGAGAGAGAGAGACAGAGAGAGAGAGAATGTTGAAGGCCGAAAGCATTTAAACTGCACTGCTGAACCCCTTCTAGTTGAAATGTCTAACTATGGTGTCTGTAGCTGAAAGTATGAGGAAGAAGAAGGCTTTGAAAGTTCAAGTTTAACAGGATTTGAAGATTTTCTCCATAGACATCCCATTAAATAAAAATAGCTAAAAGCTTAATAATTCAAAGTTTAAAGATTAAAGATATGGAAAGTCATATCACCTCTCTCCTGAAAGCTGAACATTTTGATATTTGAACGGTTTCTGTAGCTTAAAAAAACTGTCAGCAGTAGTGATATTTGTAGTAGTAGTAGTAGAAGTTAGCATTTCAGTTAGAATTCATTCTGTGGGGCTTTTATTTTGAAATGAGGTGTGGGGGGGGGGGGGGCAGAAGGGGAGAGGAGACAGGATCATAATCTTAGATAAACACAAACAGATTGCTAAATGACAGGTTTCATCACAAGCATTTCAGTTAGAATTCATTCTGTGGGGCTTTTATTTTAATATGGGGTGTGTGTGTGGTGTGGGGGGGGGGGGGTCCTCTAAAGATCTCTAAGACCTGAATGAGAGAGAGACACAGAGAGATAGAGGGAGAGCAGTGTGTGTGTGTGTGTGTGTGTGTGTCTCAGTGCCTCTGTGTGTTTATCAACACTAATGAGCTCATATGAACACCTGTGTGAGAGATTAGAGTGAACAGTGATTTTCAACAAAACTACCTGTCAAACATATGCCCTTCATACCAAAACCATGAGACTAATCAATAAAATATGGATACCGTGAGAGAGATAAGACTCTGCCAAACGCGGTAAAGTGATTTTTATGTTTGTGGTGTTAAAAATGTGAGCTACAGCGCAAGATACAAAACTGGTACCGTCTGCTTTCTTTGAGGAATTAGTGGTCAGATTTAACATGGAGTCTAATGGAGCAGTTGGTTGGAGTTCATGTCGCTCTAAGGCTCCCTGAGCCAAATGTGTAAATCTGTGGGATTCCACAGTCAGTTTTTTACGACAAGGACAAGATTAGCTACATTTCCATCCAGAAATTATGCATGAAGAGTGAAAATTGTGGAGTCGGTGGCAAAAGACAAATCTTTTTTTCATAAGAATTTATAGCTCCTCTTCACTCTAGCGCTGACATCACGCACTCTAAGCAGCGCAATACACACCCATTATAAAGTTAGAAAAGGACTGAAAAATCATAAAAGTAAAAATGCTACAGTTCAAAAAGTATAAAAGATATCAACAAGCTGAATCATTCAGCAATAGTTAAGGATTTTCTCAACATTTGAAAGTTGAAATGGTTTCTGTAGCTGAAAGTATGAGGAAGATGAAGGATTTGAAAGTTTAAAAAGTTTAAGAGGATTTGAACATTTTCTCCATAGAAACCCATTCAAAATAAAAATTGCAAAAAGCTTAATAATTCAAAAAGTTTAAAGATTATAAATATGAAGAGACATAGCACACATGAGCTGAAATAGCTGAACATTTTGATAGTTGAACGGTTTCTGTAGCTTAAAAATTGTGGAAGGAGAAGCGTTGCAAAATACGTACGGAAGAAATATAAAAGGAGGAATAAAGATTCGAAGAACAATACTTGGAATGCTTAAAAGCATTCCAACAACTAGAAAATGCATTTCCTGCTGAAAATGCGTTGGAATGCTGAAAGCTGAAATTAATTGTAAAAAAATTGCTAAAAATTAAGAAATGGGAGACTACCTGTCTGAAAAATGTTGAAGCCTGAAAGCATTTAAACTGCACTGCTGAAAACCCTTCTAGTTGAAATGTCTAACTATGATGTCTGTAGCTGAAAGTATGAGGAAGAAGAAGGCTTTGAAAGTTGAAGAAGTTTAATCCATGAGGCTTTTATTTTGAAAGGGTGGGGCTGGGTGGGGAGAGAGGAGACAGAATCAGAATGTATGAAACACACAGAGGTTATTCAATGACAGTCTTCATCACAAGCATTTCAGTTAGAATTCATTCTGTGGGGCTTTTATTTTAAAATGGTGTGTCTGTGTGTATGTGTGGTGGGGGGGGGGGGGGGGATAAAAAGTCCTCTAAGACCTCAATGACTGTATGAGAGAGAGACACACAGAGAGAAAGAAAGAGACAGACAAACAGACAGAGACAGAGAGAGAGACAGAGAGACAGACAGAAAGAGAGAGAATGTTGAAGGCCGAAAGCATTTAAACTGCACTGCTGAAACCCCTTCTAGTTGAAATGTCTAACTATGGTGTCTGTAGCTGAAAGTATGAGGAAGAAGAAGGCTTTGAAAGTTCAAGTTTAACAGGATTTGAAGATTTTCTCCATAGACATCCCATTAAATAAAAATAGCTAAAAGCTTAATAATTCAAAGTTTAAAGATTAAAGATATGGAAAGTCATATCCCCTCTCCTGAAAGCTGAACATTTTGATATTTGAACGGTTTCTGTAGCTTAAAAAAACTGTCAGCAGTAGTGATATTTGTAGTAGTAGTAGTAGAAGTTAGCATTTCAGTTAGAATTCATTCTGTGGGGCTTTTATTTTGAAATGAGGTGTGGGGGGGGGGGGGGCAGAAGGGGAGAGGAGACAGGATCATAATCTTAGATAAACACAAACAGGTTGCTAAATGACAGGTTTCATCACAAGCATTTCAGTTAGAATTCATTCTGTGGGGCTTTTATTTTAATATGGGGTGTGTGTGTGGGGGGGGGGGGGGGGGAGTCCTCTAAAGATCTCTAAGACCTGAATGAGAGAGAGACACAGAGAGATAGAGGGAGGAGTGTGTGTGTGTGTGTGGGGGGGAGTCCTCTAAAGATCTCTAAGACCTGAATGAGAGAGAGACACAGAGAGATAGAGGGAGAGCAGTGTGTGTGTGTGTGTGTGTGTGTGTGTGTGTCTCAGTGCCTCTGTGTGTTTATCAACACTAATGAGCTCATATGAACACCTGTGTGAGAGATTAGAGTGAACAGTGATTTTCAACAAAACTACCTGTCAAACATATGCCCTTCATACTAAAACCATGAGACTAATCAATAAAATATGGATACCGTGAGAGAGATAAGACTCTGCCAAACGCGGTAAAGTGATTTTTATGTTTGTGGTGTTAAAAATGTGAGCTACAGCGCAAGATACAAAACTGGTACCGTCTGCTTTCTTTGAGGAATTAGTGGTCAGATTTAACATGGAGTCTAATGGAGCAGTTGGTTGGAGTTCATGTCGCTCTAAGGCTCCCTGAGCCAAATGTGTAAATCTGTGGGATTCCACAGTCAGTTTTTTACGACAAGGACAAGATTAGCTACTTTTCCATCCAGAAACTATGCATGAAGAGTGAAAATTGTGGAGTCGGTGGCAAAAGACAAATCTTTTTTTCATAAGAATCTTAAGCTGCTCTTCACTCTAGCGATGACATCACACACTCTAAGCTGCGCAATACACACCCATTATAAAGTCAGAAAAGGACTGAAAAATCATAAAAGTAAAAATGCTACAGTTCAAAAAGTATAAAAGATATCAACAAGCTGAATCATTCAGCAATAGTTAAGGATTTTCTCAACATTTGAAAGTTGAAATGGTTTCTGTAGCTGAAAGTATGAGGAAGTTGAAGGATTTGAAAGTTTAAAAAGTTTAAGAGGATTTGAACATTTTCTCCATAGAAACCCATTCAAAATAAAAATTGCAAAAAGCTTAATAATTCAAAAAGTTTAAAGATTAGAAATATGAAGAGACATAGCACACATGAGCTGAAAGAGCTGAACATTTTGATAGTTGAACGGTTTCTGTAGCTTAAAAATTGTGGAAGGAGAAGCGTTGCAAAATACGTACGGAAGAAATATAATAAAAAGAGGAACTAGAAAATGCATTTCCTGCTGAAAATGCGTTGGAATGCTGAAAGCTGAAATTAATTGTAAAAAAATTGCTAAAAATTAAGAAATGGGAGACTACCTGTCTGAAAAATGTTGAAGCCTGAAAGCATTTAAACTGCACTGCTGAAAACCCTTCTAGTTGAAATGTCTAACTATGATGTCTGTAGCTGAAAGTATGAGGAAGAAGAAGGCTTTGAAAGTTGAAGAAGTTTAATCCATGAGGCTTTTATTTTGAAAGGGTGGGGCTGGGTGGGGAGAGAGGAGACAGAATCAGAATGTATGAAACACACAGAGGTTATTAAATGACAGTCTTCATCACAAGCATTTCAGTTAGAATTCATTCTGTGGGGCTTTTATTTTAAAATGGTGTGTCTGTGTGTGTGTATGTGTGGTGGGGGGGGGGGATAAAAAGTCCTCTAAGACCTCAATGACTGTATGAGAGAGAGACACACAGAGAGACAGACAGACAGACAGAGAGAGAGAGACAGAGAGAGAGAGACAGAGAGAGAGAGAATGTTGAAGGCCGAAAGCATTTAAACTGCACTGCTGAAACCCCTTCTAGTTGAAATGTCTAACTATGGTGTCTGTAGCTGAAAGTATGAGGAAGAAGAAGGCTTTGAAAGTTCAAGTTTAACAGGATTTGAAGATTTTCTCCATAGACATCCCATTAAATAAAAATAGCTAAAAGCTTAATAATTCAAAGTTTAAAGATTAAAGATATGGAAAGTCATATCACCTCTCTCCTGAAAGCTGAACAATTTGATATTTGAACGGTTTCTGTAGCTTAAAAAAACTGTCAGCAGTAGTGATATTTGTAGTAGTAGAAGTTAGCATTTCAGTTAGAATTCATTCTGTGGGGCTTTTATTTTGAAATGAGGTGTGGGGGGGGGGGCAGAAGGGGAGAGGAGACAGGATCATAATCTTAGATAAACACAAACAGGTTGCTAAATGACAGGTTTCATCACAAGCATTTCAGTTAGAATTCATTCTGTGGGGCTTTTATTTTAATATGGGGTGTGTGTGTGGGGGGGGGGGGGGGTCCTCTAAAGATCTCTAAGACCTGAATGAGAGAGAGACACAGAGAGATAGAGGGAGGAGTGTGTGTGTGTGTGTGTGTGTGTGTGTGTGTGTGTGTGTGTCTCAGTGCCTCTGTGTGTTTATCAACACTAATGAGCTCATATGAACACCTGTGTGAGAGATTAGAGTGAACAGTGATTTTCAACAAAACTACCTGTCAAACATATGTAGGGCTGCACGATTATGGCCAAAATCATAATCGCGATTATTTTGATCAATATTGAGATCACGATTATTCATCACGATTATTCATTAATTTTAGGGACAACATCTTTTTATTGCACTTTCACTTATTGTGAGTGTTGATGGAGCTGCTACCATGTTAGCATAGCCTAGCACCGATCGATGCGAGCTCCATTGAGAAAACAAGTATGTTGACAGTTGAACGGCTTTCAGGGCGATAAGCCCCGCCCCCTCTCCAGCGCGTCCAGCGCGATTGAACACAAATGGTCCCCGGCGAGACCGGCGGCGCGATGGACGCGAATTTGCGTTTGGTGTGAACGCAGCATAACGCACTCTGTGCATATTATTTTTTCTTGTTTAACATCACTTGCCCTAAATCCAAAAAACTTCCAGATAACTGATGATGATCCTTTTCGAGGGACTAGCTCCTCGCCTTCTGCTCCTGACATTTTATTTACCTTTCACACAACACCCGTGACCGTCTGCTGTCTGTTCTGTTGTCTGTCTCTCTCTACTCTTCTACTAATACCGGAGTCGACTGCAGACAGAACTTTTTTTGAGGCTGCCGCTGCAGGGTGCGTGCATGACACCTCCCATATCGTTCTCCCCCTGGTGGTTGGCTGACTCTTAGTTGAGGAAGCGCTTGATTTGATATGTAGCAGAGCACGCATTTTAAACGTCAATATCGCCGACGATCATGCTCATTTAATCGTGGCAGCCATAATCGTGATCGCGATTAAAATTCGATTAATTGTGCAGCCCTAAACATATGCCCTTCATACCAAAACCATGAGACTAATCAATAAAATATGGATACCGTGAGAGAGATAAGACTCTGCCAAACGCGGTAAAGTGATTTTTATGTTTGTGGTGTTAAAAATGTGAGCTACAGCGCAAGATACAAAACTGGTACCGTCTGCTTTCTTTGAGGAATTAGTGGTCAGATTTAACATGGAGTCTAATGGAGCAGTTGGTTGGAGTTCATGTCGCTCTAAGGCTCCCTGAGCCAAATGTGTAAGTCTGTGGGATTCCACAGTCAGTTTTTTACGACAAGGACAAGATTAGCTACATTTCCATCCAGAAATTATGCATGAAGAGTGAAAATTGTGGAGTCGGTGGCAAAAGACAAATCTTTTTTTCATAAGAATTTATAGCTCCTCTTCACTCTAGCGCTGACATCACGCACTCTAAGCAGCGCAATACACACCCATTATAAAGTTAGAAAAGGACTGAAAAATCATAAAAGTAAAAATGCTACAGTTCAAAAAGTATAAAAGATATCAACAAGCTGAATCATTCAGCAATAGTTAAGGATTTTCTCAACATTTGAAAGTTGAAATGGTTTCTGTAGCTGAAAGTATGAGGAAGATGAAGGATTTGAAAGTTTAAAAAGTTTAAGAGGATTTGAAAATTTTCTCCATAGAAACCCATTCAAAATAAAAATTGCAAAAAGCTTAATAATTCAAAAAGTTTAAAGATTATAAATATGAAGAGACATAGCACACATGAGCTGAAATAGCTGAACATTTTGATAGTTGAACGGTTTCTGTAGCTTAAAAATTGTGGAAGGAGAAGCGTTGCAAAATACGTACGGAAGAAATATAAAAAGAGGAACTAGAAAATGCATTTCCTGCTGAAAATGCGTTGGAATGCTGAAAGCTGAAATGAATCGCAAAAACATTGCTGAAAATACAGAACTGGGAGACTACCTGTCTGAATAATGTTGAAGCCCGAAAGCATTTAAACTGCACTGCTGAAAACCCTTCTAGTTGAAATGTCTAACTATGGTGTCTGTAGCTGAAAGTATGAGGAAGAAGAAGGCTTTGAAAGTTGAAGATTTTCTCCATACACATCCCATTAAAAACAAATTGCAAAAAGCTTAATAATTCAAAAAGTTTAAAGATTACAAATATGAAAAGTCATATCATCTCTCTCCTGAAAGCTGAACATTTTGATATTTGAACGGTTTCTGTAGCTTAAAAAAATGTCAGTAGTAGTGATATTTGTAGTTGTAGTAGAAGTTGTAGTTGGAGTAGAAGTATTATTAGTAGTAGAAGTATTAGTAATTAGAAGAAGTAGTAGTATCAGTAGTCGTAGTAATAGCTGTAGTAGTGGTCGTAGTATTTAATATAACAGTAGTAGTAGTAGAAGAAGAAGTAGTAGTAATAGTAATGGCAGTATTTGAAGTAGCAGTAATAGCAGTAGTAGTAGTACTAGTAGCAGTAGTAGTAGTAGAAGTAATACTAGAAATATTAGCAGCAGTAGTAATAGTTGTCGCAGTATTAGTAAGAGCATTCTTTATTTCAACAAAAAAGCCTAATTTTGAGCTTAATGTTTAAATAGTTAATCCATGAGGCTTTTATTTTGAAAGGGTGGGGCTGGGTGGGGGAGAGAGGAGACATAATCAGAATGTATGAAACACACAGAGGTTATTAAATGACAGTCTTCATCACAAGCATTCCAGTTAGAATTCATTCTGTGGGGCTTTTCTTTTAAAATGGTGTGTCTGTGTGTGTGTATGTGTGGTGGGGGGGGGATAAAAAGTCCTCTAAGACCTGAATGACTGTATGAGAGAGAGACACACAGAGAGAGAGACAAACAGACACAGAGAGAGAGAGAGAGACAGAGAAAGACAGAAAGAGAGAGAGAGAGACAGAGAGAGAGAGAATGTTGAAGGCCGAAAGCATTTAAACTGCACTGCTGAAACCCCTTCTAGTTGAAATGTCTAACTATGGTGTCTGTAGCTGAAAGTATGAGGAAGAAGAAGGCTTTGAAAGTTCAAGTTTAACAGGATTTGAAGATTTTCTCCATAGACATCCCATTAAATAAAAATAGCTAAAAGCTTAATAATTCAAAGTTTAAAGATTAAAGATATGGAAAGTCATATCACCTCTCTCCTGAAAGCTGAACATTTTGATATTTGAACGGTTTCTGTAGCTTAAAAAAACTGTCAGCAGTAGTGATATTTGTAGTAGTAGAAGTTAGCATTTCAGTTAGAATTCATTCTGTGGGGCTTTTATTTTGAAATGGGGTGTGGGGGGGGGGGGCAGAAGGGGAGAGGAGACAGGATCATAATCTTAGATAAACACAAACAGGTTGCTAAATGACAGGTTTCATCACAAGCATTTCAGTTAGAATTCATTCTGTGGGGCTTTTATTTTAATATGGGGTGTGTGTGTGTGGGGGGGGGGGGGGGGGAGTCCTCTAAAGATCTCTAAGACCTGAATGAGAGAGAGACACAGAGAGATAGAGGGAGAGCAGTGTGTGTGTGTGTGTGTGTGTGTGTCTCAGTGCCTCTGTGTGTTTATCAACACTAATGAGCTCATATGAACACCTGTGTGAGAGATTAGAGTGAACAGTGATTTTCAACAAAACTACCTGTCAAACATATGCCCTTCATACCAAAACCATGAGACTAATCAATAAAATATGGATACCGTGAGAGAGATAAGACTCTGCCAAACGCGGTAAAGTGATTTTTATGTTTGTGGTGTTAAAAATGTGAGCTACAGCGCAAGATACAAAACTGGTACCGTCTGCTTTCTTTGAGGAATTAGTGGTCAGATTTAACATGGAGTCTAATGGAGCAGTTGGTTGGAGTTCATGTCGCTCTAAGGCTCCCTGAGCCAAATGTGTAAGTCTGTGGGATTCCACAGTCAGTTTTTTACGACAAGGACAAGATTAGCTACTTTTCCATCCAGAAATTATGCATGAAGAGTGAAAATTGTGGAGACAGTGGCAAAAGACAAATCTTTTTTTCATAAGAATTTCAAGCTGCTCTTCACTCTAGCGCTGACATCGCGCACTCTAAGCAGCGCAATACACACCCATTATAAAGTCAGAAAAGGACTGAAAAATCATAAAAGTAAAAATGCTACAGTTCAAAAAGTATAAAAGATATCAACAAGCTGAATCATTCAGTAATAGTTAAGGATTTTCTCAACATTTGAAAGTTGAAATGGCTTCTGTAGCTGAAAGTATGAAGAAGTTGAAGGATTTGAAAGTTTAAAAAGTTTAAGAGGATTTTAAACTTTTCTCCATAGAAACCCATTCAAAATAAAAATTGCAAAAAGCTTAATAATTCAAAGAGTTTAAAGATTAGAAATATGAAGAGACATAGCACACATGAGCTGAAAGAGCTGAACATTTTGATAGTTGAACGGTTTCTGTAGCTTAAAAATTGTGGAAGGAGAAGCGTTGCAAAATACGTACGGAAGAAATATAAAAAGAGGAACTAGAAAATGCATTTCCTGCTGAAAATGCGTTGGAATGCTGAAAGCTGAAATTAATTGTAAAAAAATTGCTAAAAATTAAGAAATGGGAGACTACCTGTCTGAAAAATGTTGAAGCCTGAAAGCATTTAAACTGCACTGCTGAAAACCCTTCTAGTTGAAATGTCTAACTATGATGTCTGTAGCTGAAAGTATGAGGAAGAAGAAGGCTTTGAAAGTTGAAGAAGTTTAATCCATGAGGCTTTTATTTTGAAAGGGTGGGGCTGGGTGGGGAGAGAGGAGACAGAATCAGAATGCATGAAACACACAGAGGTTATTAAATGACAGTCTTCATCACAAGCATTTCAGTTAGAATTCATTCTGTGGGGCTTTTATTTTAAAATGGTGTGTCTGTGTGTGTGTATGTGTGGTGGGGGGGGGGGGGATAAAAAGTCCTCTAAGACCTCAATGACTGTATGAGAGAGAGACACACACACAGAGAGAGAGACAGAGACAGACACACACACAGAGAGACAGACAGAGACAGACAAACAGACACAGAGAGAGAGAGAGAGACAGAGAAAGACAGAAAGAGAGAGAGAGAGACAGAGAGAGAATGTTGAAGGCCGAAAGCATTTAAACTGCACTGCTGAAACCCTTCTAGTTGAAATGTCTAACTATGGTGTCTGTAGCTGAAAGTATGAGGAAGAAGAAGGCTTTGAAAGTTCAAGTTTAACAGGATTTGAAGATTTTCTCCATAGACATCCCATTAAATAAAAATAGCTAAAAGCTTAATAATTCAAAGTTTAAAGATTAAAGATATGGAAAGTCATATCACCTCTCTCCTGAAAGCTGAACAATTTGATATTTGAACGGTTTCTGTAGCTTAAAAAAACTGTCAGCAGTAGTGATATTTGTAGTAGTAGTAGTAGAAGTTAGCATTTCAGTTAGAATTCATTCTGTGGGGCTTTTATTTTGAAATGAGGTGTGGGGGGGGGGCAGAAGGGGAGAGGAGACAGGATCATAATCTTAGATAAACACAAACAGGTTGCTAAATGACAGGTTTCATCACAAGCATTTCAGTTAGAATTCATTCTGTGGGGCTTTTATTTTAATATGGGGTGTGTGTGTGTGTGTGTGTGTGGGGGGGGGGGGGGGGGGGGGGGAGTCCTCTAAAGATCTCTAAGACCTGAATGAGAGAGAGACACAGAGAGATAGAGGGAGAGCAGTGTGTGTGTGTGTGTGTGTGTGTGTGTGTGTGTGTGTGTCTCAGTGCCTCTGTGTGTTTATCAACACTAATGAGCTCATATGAACACCTGTGTGAGAGATTAGAGTGAACAGTGATTTTCAACAAAACTACCTGTCAAACATATGCCCTTCATACCAAAACCATGAGACTAATCAATAAAATATGGATACCGTGAGAGAGATAAGACTCTGCCAAACGCGGTAAAGTGATTTTTATGTTTGTGGTGTTAAAAATGTGAGCTACAGCGCAAGATACAAAACTGGTACCGTCTGCTTTCTTTGAGGAATTAGTGGTCAGATTTAACATGGAGTCTAATGGAGCAGTTGGTTGGAGTTCATGTCGCTCTAAGGCTCCCTGAGCCAAATGTGTAAGTCTGTGGGATTCCACAGTCAGTTTTTTACGACAAGGACAAGATTAGCTACTTTTCCATCCAGAAATTATGCATGAAGAGTGAAAATTGTGGAGTCGGTGGCAAAAGACAAATCTTTTTTTCATAAGAATTTCAAGCTGCTCTTCACTCTAGCGGTGACATCACGCACTCTAAGCAGCGCAATACACACCCATTATAAAGTCAGAAAAGGACTGAAAAATCATAAAAGTAAAAATGCTACAGTTCAAAAAGTATAAAAGATATCAACAAGCTGAATCATTCAGCAATAGTTAAGGATTTTCTCAACATTTGAAAGTTGAAATGGTTTCTGTAGCTGAAAGTATGAGGAAGTAGAAGGATTTGAAAGTCTAAGAGGATTTGAACATTTTCTCCATAGAATCCCATTCGAAATAAAAATTGCAAAAAGCTTAATAATTAAAAAAGTTTAAAGATTAGAAATATAAAGAGACATAGCACACATGAGCTGAAAGAGCTGAACATTTTGATAGTTGAACGGTTTCTGTAGCTTAAAATATGAGGAAGAAGAAGGCTTTGAAAGTTGAAGAAGTTTAATCCATGAGGCTTTTATTTTGAAAGGGTGGGGCTGGGTGGGGAGAGAGGAGACAGAATCAGAATGTATGAAACACACAGAGGTTATTAAATGACAGTCTTCATCACAAGCATTTCAGTTAGAATTCATTCTGTGGGGCTTTTATTTTAAAATGGTGTGTCTGTCTGTGTGTATGTGTGGTGGGGGGGGGATAAAAAGTCCTCTAAGACCTCAATGACTGTATGAGAGAGAGACACACAGATAGAGAGACAGAGACAGACACACAGAGAGACAGACAGAGACAGACAAACAGACAGAGAGAGAGAGAGAGACAGAGAGAGAGAGACAGAGAGAGAGAGAATGTTGAAGGCCGAAAGCATTTAAACTGCACTGCTGAAAACCCTTCTAGTTGAAATGTCTAACTATGGTGTCTGTAGCTGAAAGTATGAGGAAGAAGAAGGCTTTGAAAGTTCAAGTTTAAGAGGATTTGAAGATTTTCTCCATAGACATCCCATTAAATAAAAATAGCTAAAAGCTTAATAATTCAAAGTTTAAAGATTAAAGATATGGAAAGTCATATCACCTCTCTCCTGAAAGCTGAACAATTTGATATTTGAACGGTTTCTGTAGCTTAAAAAAACTGTCAGCAGTAGTGATATTTGTAGTAGTAGTAGTAGTAGTTAGCATTTCAGTTAGAATTCATTCTGTGGGGCTTTTATTTTGAAATGAGGTGTGGGGGGGGGGGCAGAAGGGGAGAGGAGACAGGATCATAATCTTAGATAAACACAAACAGGTTGCTAAATGACAGGTTTCATCACAAGCATTTCAGTTAGAATTCATTCTGTGGGGCTTTTATTTTAATATGGGGTGTGTGTGTGTGTGGGGGGGGGGGAGTCCTCTAAAGATCTCTAAGACCTGAATGAGAGAGAGACACAGAGAGATAGAGGGAGAGCAGTGTGTGTGTGTGTGTGTGTGTGTCTCAGTGCCTCTGTGTGTTTATCAACACTAATGAGCTCATATGAACACCTGTGTGAGAGATTAGAGTGAACAGTGATTTTCAACAAAACTACCTGTCAAACATATGCCCTTCATACCAAAACCATGAGACTAATCAATAAAATATGGATACCGTGAGAGAGATAAGACTCTGCCAAACGCGGTAAAGTGATTTTTATGTTTGTGGTGTTAAAAATGTGAGCTACAGCGCAAGATACAAAACTGGTACCGTCTGCTTTCTTTGAGGAATTAGTGGTCAGATTTAACATGGAGTCTAATGGAGCAGTTGGTTGGAGTTCATGTCGCTCTAAGGCTCCCTGAGCCAAATGTGTAAGTCTGTGGGATTCCACAGTCAGTTTTTTACGACAAGGACAAGATTAGCTACATTTCCATCCAGAAATTATGCATGAAGAGTGAAAATTGTGGAGTCGGTGGCAAAAGACAAATCTTTTTTTCATAAGAATTTATAGCTCCTCTTCACTCTAGCGCTGACATCACGCACTCTAAGCAGCGCAATACACACCCATTATAAAGTCAGAAAAGGACTGAAAAATCATAAAAGTAAAAATGCTACAGTTCAAAAAGTATAAAAGATATCAACAAGCTGAATCATTCAGCAATAGTTAAGGGTTTTCTCAACATTTGAAAGTTGAAATGGTTTCTGTAGCTGAAAGTATGAGGAAGATGAAGGATTTGAAAGTTTAAAAAGTTTAAGAGGATTTGAACATTTTCTCCATAGAAACCCATTCAAAATAAAAATTGCAAAAAGCTTAATAATTCAAAAAGTTTAAAGATTATAAATATGAAGAGACATAGCACACATGAGCTGAAATAGCTGAACATTTTGATAGTTGAACGGTTTCTGTAGCTTAAAAATTGTGGAAGGAGAAGCGTTGCAAAATACGTACGGAAGAAATATAAGAAGAATAAAGATTTGAAGAACAATACTTGGAATGCTTAAAAGCATTCCAACAACTAGAAAATGCATTTCCTGCTGAAAATGCGTTGGAATGCTGAAAGCTGAAATTAATTGTAAAAAAATTGCTAAAAATTAAGAAATGGGAGACTACCTGTCTGAAAAATGTTGAAGCCTGAAAGCATTTAAATTGCACTGCTGAAAACCCTTCTAGTTGAAATGTCTAACTATGATGTCTGTAGCTGAAAGTATGAGGAAGAAGAAGGCTTTGAAAGTTGAAGAAGTTTAATCCATGAGGCTTTTTCATTTTGAAAGGGTGGGGCTGGGTGGGGAGAGAGGAGACAGAATCAGAATGTATGAAACACACAGAGGTTATTAAATGACAGTCTTCATCACAAGCATTTCAGTTAGAATTCATTCTGTGGGGCTTTTCTTTTAAAATGGTGTGTCTGTGTGTGTGTATGTGTGGTGGGGGGGGGGGGGGGATAAAAAGTCCTCTAAGACCTCAATGACTGTATGAGAGAGAGACACACAGAGAGAGAGACAGAGACAGACACACAGAGAGACAGACAAACAGACACAGAGAGAGAGAGACAGAGAGAGAGAGAATGTTGAAGCCCGAAAGCATTTAAACTGCACTGCTGAAACCCTTCTAGTTGAAATGTCTAACTATGGTGTCTGTAGCTGAAAGTATGAGGAAGAAGAAGGCTTTGAAAGTTCAAGTTTAACAGGATTTGAAGATTTTCTCCATCGACATCCCATTAAATAAAAATAGCTAAAAGCTTAATAATTCAAAGTTTAAAGATTAAAGATATGGAAAGTCATATCACCTCTCTCCTGAAAGCTGAACATTTTGATATTTGAACGGTTTCTGTAGCTTAAAAAAACTGTCAGCAGTAGTGATATTTGTAGTAGTAGTAGTAGAAGTTAGCATTTCAGTTAGAATTCATTCTGTGGGGCTTTTATTTTGAAATGAGGTGTGGGGGGGGGGGCAGAAGGGGAGAGGAGACAGGATCATAATCTTAGATAAACACAAACAGGTTGCTAAATGACAGGTTTCATCACAAGCATTTCAGTTAGAATTCATCCTGTGGGGCTTTTATTTTAATATGGGGTGTGTGTGTGTGGGGGGGGGGGGGGGTCCTCTAAAGATCTCTAAGACCTGAATGAGAGAGAGACACAGAGAGATAGAGGGAGAGGAGTGTGTGTGTGTGTGTGTGTGCGTGTGTGTCTCAGTGCCTCTGTGTGTTTATCAACACTAATGAGCTCATATGAACACCTGTGTGAGAGATTAGAGTGAACAGTGATTTTCAACAAAACTACCTGTCAAACATATGCCCTTCATACCAAAACCATGAGCCTAATCAATAAAATATGGATACCATGAGAGAGATAAGACTCTGCCAAACGCGGTAAAGTGATTTTTATGTTTGTGGTGTTAAAAATGTGAGCTACAGCGCAAGATACAAAACTGGTACCGTCTGCTTTCTTTGAGGAATTAGTGGTCAGATTTAACATGGAGTCTAATGGAGCAGTTGGTTGGAGTTCATGTCGCTCTAAGGCTCCCTGAGCCAAATGTGTAAATCTGTTGGATTCCACAGTCAGTTTTTTACGACAAGGACAAGATTAGCTACTTTTACTTCCAGAAATTATGCATGAAGAGTGAAAATTGTGGAGTCAGTGGCAAAAGACAAATCTTTTTTTCATAAGAATTTCAAGCTGCTCTTCACTCTAGCGGTGACATCACGCACTCTAAGCAGCGCAATACACACCCATTATAAAGTCAGAAAAGGACTGAAAAATCATAAAAGTAAAAATGCAACAGTTCAAAAAGTATAAAAGATATCAACAAGCTGAATCATTCAGCAATAGTTAAGGATTTTCTCAACATTTGAAAGTTGAAATGGTTTCTGTAGCTGAAAGTATGAGGAAGTTGAAGGATTTGAAAGTTTAAAAAGTTTAAGAGGATTTGAACATTTTCTCCATAGAAACCCATTCAAAATAAAAATTGCAGAAAGCTTAATAATTCAAAAAGTTTAAAGATTAGAAATATGAAGAGACATAGCACACATGAGCTGAAAGAGCTGAACATTTTGATAGTTGAACGGTTTCTGTAGCTTAAAAATTGTGGAAGGAGAAGCGTTGCAAAATACGTACGGAAGAAATATAATAAAAAGAGGAACTAGAAAATGCATTTCCTGCTGAAAATGCGTTGGAATGCTGAAAGCTGAAATTAATTGTAAAAAAATTGCTAAAAATTAAGAAATGGGAGACTACCTGTCTGAAAAATGTTGAAGCCTGAAAGCATTTAAACTGCACTGCTGAAACCCCTTCTAGTTGAAATGTCTAACTATGATGTCTGTAGCTGAAAGTATGAGGAAGAAGAAGGCTTTGAAAGTTGAAGAAGTTTAATCCATGAGGCTTTTTCATTTTGAAAGGGTGGGGCTGGGTGGGGAGAGAGGAGACAGAATCAGAATGTATGAAACACACAGAGGTTATTACATGACAGTCTTCATCACAAGCATTTCAGTTAGAATTCATTCTGTGGGGCTTTTCTTTTAAAATGGTGTGTCTGTGTGTGTGTATGTGTGGTGGGGGGGGATAAAAAGTCCTCTAAGACCTCAATGACTGTATGAGAGAGAGACACACAGAGAGAGAGACAGAGACAGACACACAGAGAGACAGACAGAGACAGACAAACAGACACAGAGAGAGAGAGAGACAGAGAGAGAGAGAATGTTGAAGGCCGAAAGCATTTAAACTGCACTGCTGAAAACCCTTCTAGTTGAAATGTCTAACTATGGTGTCTGTAGCTGAAAGTATGAGGAAGAAGAAGGCTTTGAAAGTTCAAGTTTAACAGGATTTGAAGATTTTCTCCATAGACATCCCATTAAATAAAAATAGCTAAAAGCTTAATAATTCAAAGTTTAAAGATTAAAGATATGGAAAGTCATATCACCTCTCTCCTGAAAGCTGAAATGAATCGCAAAAACATTGCTGAAAATACAGAACTGGGAGACTACCTGTCTGAATAATGTTGAAGCCCGAAAGCATTTAAACTGCACTGCTGAAAACCCTTCTAGTTGAAATGTCTAACTATGGTGTCTGTAGCTGAAAGTATGAGCAAGGAGAAGGCTTTGAAAGTTGAAGATTTTCTCCATACACATCCCATTAAAAACAAATTGCAAAAAGCTTAATAATTCAAAAAGTTTAAAGATTACAAATATGAAAAGTCATATCATCTCTCTCCTGAAAGCTGAACATTTTGATATTTGAACGGTTTTCTGTAGCTTAAAAAAATGTCAGTAGTAGTGATATTTGTAGTTGTAGTAGAAGTTGTAGTTGTAGTAGAAGTATTATTAGTAGTAGAAGTATTAGTAGCATTAGAATAAGTACTAGTAGTAGCAGGAGTGATATTTGTAGTAGTAGTAGTAGTAGAAGTTGTAGTTGTAGTAGAAGTATTAGTAATTAGAAGAAGTAGTAGTATCAGTAGTCGTAGTAATAGCTGTAGTAGTGGTCGTAGTATTTAATATAACAGTAGTAGTAGTAGAAGAAGAAGTAATAGTAATGGCAGTATTTGAAGTAGCAGTAATAGCAGTAGTAGTAGTACTAGTAGCAGTAGTAGTAGTAGTAGTAATACTAGAAATATTAGCAGCAGTAGTAATAGTTGTCGCAGTGTTAGTAAGAGCATTCATTATTTCAACAAAAAAGACTAATTTTGAGCTTAATGTTTAAATACAGTTAATCCATGAGGCTTTTATTTTGAAAGGGTGGGGCTGGGTGGGGGAGAGAGGAGACATAATCAGAATGTATGAAACACACAGAGGTTATTAAATGACAGTCTTCATCACAAGCATTCCAGTTAGAATTCATTCTGTGGGGCTTTTATTTTAAAATGGTGTGTCTGTGTGTGTGTGTATGTGTGGTGGGGGGGGGGGGGGATAAAAAGTCCTCTAAGACCTGAATGACTGTATGAGAGAGAGAGACACACAGAGAGAGAGACAGAGACAGACAGACAGAGACAGACTTGAAAGTTCAAGTTTAACACGATTTGAAGATTTTCTCCATAGACATCCCATTAAATAAAAATAGCTAAAAGCTTAATAATTCAAAGTTTAAAGATTAAAGATATGGAAAGTCATATCACCTCTCTCCTGAAAGCTGAACATTTTGATATTTGAACGGTTTCTGTAGCTTAAAAAAACTGTCAGCAGTAGTGATATTTGTAGTAGTAGTAGTTGTAGTTGTATTAGAAGTATTATTAGGAGTAGAAGTATTAGTAGCATTAGAATAAGTACTAGTTGTAGCAGTAGTGATATTTGTAGTAGCAGTAGTAGTAGAAGTTAGCATTTCAGTTAGAATTTATTCTATGGGGCTTTTATTTTGAAATGGGATGTGAGGGGGGGGCAGACGGGGAGAGGAGACAGGATCGTAATGTTAGATGAACACAAACAGGTTGCTAAATGACAGGTTTCATCACAAGCATTTCAGTTAGAATTCATTCTGTGGGGCTTTTATTTTAATATGGAGTGTGTGTGTGTGTGTGGGGGGGGGGGTCCTCTAAAGATCTCTAAGACCTGAATGAGAGGGAGACAGAGAGATAGAGGGAGAGCAGTGTGTGTGTGTGTCTCAGTGCCTCTGTGTGTTTATCAACACTAATGAGCTCATATGAACACCTGTGTGAGAGATTAGAGTGAACAGTGATTTTCAACAAAACTACCTGTCAAACATATGCCCTTCATACCAAAACCATGAGACTAATCAATAAAATATGGATACCGTGAGAGAGATAAGACTCTGCCAAACGCGGTAAAGTGATTTTTATGTTTGTGGTGTTAAAAATGTGAGCTACAGCGCAAGATACAAAACTGGTACCGTCTGCTTTCTTTGAGGAATTAGTGGTCAGATTTAACATGGAGTCTAATGGAGCAGTTGGTTGGAGTTCATGTCGCTCTAAGGCTCCCTGAGCCAAATGTGTAAGTCTGTGGGATTCCACAGTCAGTTTTTTACGACAAGGACAAGATTAGCTACTTTTCCATCCAGAAATTATGCATTAAGAGTGAAAATTGTGGAGTCAGTGGCAAAAGACAAATCTTTTTTTCATAAGAATCTTAAGCTGCTCTTCACTCTAGCGATGACATCACGCACTCTAAGCAGCGCAATACACACCCATTATAAAGTCAGAAAAGGACTGAAAAATCATAAAAGTAAAAATGCTACAGTTCAAAAAGTATAAAAGATATCAACAAGCTGAATCATTCAGCAATAGTTAAGGATTTTCTCAACATTTGAAAGTTGAAATGGCTTCTGTAGCTGAAAGTATGAGGAAGTTGAAGGATTTGAAAGTTTAAAAAGTTTAAGAGGATTTTAAACTTTTCTCCATAGAAACCCATTCAAAATAAAAATTGCAAAAAGCTTAATAATTCGAAGAGTTTAAAGATTAGAAATATGAAGAGACATAGCACACATGAGCTGAAAGAGCTGAACATTTTGATAGTTGAACGGTTTCTGTAGCTTAAAAATTGTGGAAGGAGAAGCGTTGCAAAATACGTACGGAAGAAATATAAAAAGAGGAACTAGAAAATGCATTTCCTGCTGAAAATGCGTTGGAATGCTGAAAGCTGAAATGAATCGCAAAAACATTGCTGAAAATACAGAACTGGGAGACTACCTGTCTGAATAATGTTGAAGCCCGAAAGCATTTAAACTGCACTGCTGAAAACCCTTCTAGTTGAAATGTCTAACTATGGTGTCTGTAGCTGAAAGTATGAGCAAGGAGAAGGCTTTGAAAGTTGAAGATTTTCTCCATACACATCCCATTAAAAACAAATTGCAAAAAGCTTAATAATTCAAAAAGTTTAAAGATTACAAATATGAAAAGTCATATCACCTCTCTCCTGAAAGCTGAACATTTTGATATTTGAACGGTTTCTGTAGCTTAAAAAAATGTCAGTAGTAGTGATATTTGTAGTTGTAGTAGAAGTTGTAGTTGTAGTAGAAGTATTATTAGTAGTAGAAGTATTAGTAGCATTAGAATAAGTACTAGTAGTAGCAGGAGTGATATTTGTAGTAGTAGTAGTAGTAGTAGTAGAAGTTGTAGTTGTAGTAGAAGTATTATTAGTAGTAGAAGTATTAGTAATTAGAAGAAGTAGTAGTATCAGTAGTCGTAGTAATAGCTGTAGTAGTGGTCGTAGTATTTAATATAACAGTAGTAGTAGTAGTAGTAGTAGTAGTAGTAGTAGTAGTAGTAGTAGTAGTAGTAGTAGTAGTAGTAGTAGTAGTAGAAGAAGTAGTAGTAATAGTAATGGCAGTATTTGTAGTAGTAATAGTAATGGCAGTATTTGAAGTAGCAGTAGTAGTAGTACTAGTAGCAGTAGTAGTAGTAGTAATACTAGAAATATTAGCAGCAGTAGTAATAGTTGTCGCAGTGTTAGTAAGAGCATTCATTATTTCAACAAAAAAGACTAATTTTGAGCTTAATGTTTAAATACAGTTAATCCATGAGGCTTTTATTTTGAAAGGGTGGGGCTGGGTGGGGGAGAGAGGAGACATAATCAGAATGTATGAAACACACAGAGGTTATTAAATGACAGTCTTCATCACAAGCATTCCAGTTAGAATTCATTCTGTGGGGCTTTTATTTTAAAATGGTGTGTCTGTATGTGTGTATGTGTGGTGGGGGGGGGGAGTCCTCTAAGACCTGAATGACTGTATGAGAGAGAGACACACAGAGAGAGAGACAGAGACAGACAGACAGAGAGACAGACAGAGACAGACAAACAGACACAGAGAGAGAGAGACAGAGAGAGAGAGAATGTTGAAGGCCGAAAGCATTTAAACTGCACTGCTGAAAACCCTTCTAGTTGAAATGTCTAACTATGGTGTCTGTAGCTGAAAGTATGAGGAAGAAGAAGGCTTTGAAAGTTCAAGTTTAACAGGATTTGAAGATTTTCTCCATAGACATCCCATTAAATAAAAATAGCTAAAAGCTTAATAATTCAAAGTTTAAAGATTAAAGATATGGAAAGTCATATCACCTCTCTCCTGAAAGCTGAAATGAATCGCAAAAACATTGCTGAAAATACAGAACTGGGAGACTACCTGTCTGAATAATGTTGAAGCCCGAAAGCATTTAAACTGCACTGCTGAAAACCCTTCTAGTTGAAATGTCTAACTATGGTGTCTGTAGCTGAAAGTATGAGCAAGGAGAAGGCTTTGAAAGTTGAAGATTTTCTCCATACACATCCCATTAAAAACAAATTGCAAAAAGCTTAATAATTCAAAAAGTTTAAAGATTACAAATATGAAAAGTCATATCATCTCTCTCCTGAAAGCTGAACATTTTGATATTTGAACGGTTTTCTGTAGCTTAAAAAAATGTCAGTAGTAGTGATATTTGTAGTTGTAGTAGAAGTTGTAGTTGTAGTAGAAGTATTATTAGTAGTAGAAGTATTAGTAGCATTAGAATAAGTACTAGTAGTAGCAGGAGTGATATTTGTAGTAGTAGTAGTAGTAGTAGAAGTTGTAGTTGTAGTAGAAGTATTATTAGTAGTAGAAGTATTAGTAATTAGAAGAAGTAGTAGTATCAGTAGTCGTAGTAATAGCTGTAGTAGTGGTCGTAGTATTTAATATAACAGTAGTAGTAGTAGAAGAAGAAGTAATAGTAATGGCAGTATTTGAAGTAGCAGTAATAGCAGTAGTAGTAGTACCAGTAGTAGTAGTAGTAGTAATACTAGAAATATTAGCAGCAGTAGTAATAGTTGTCGCAGTGTTAGTAAGAGCATTCATTATTTCAACAAAAAAGACTAATTTTGAGCTTAATGTTTAAATACAGTTAATCCATGAGGCTTTTATTTTGAAAGGGTGGGGCTGGGTGGGGGAGAGAGGAGACATAATCAGAATGTATGAAACACACAGAGGTTATTAAATGACAGTCTTCATCACAAGCATTCCAGTTAGAATGCATTCTGTGGGGCTTTTATTTTAAAATGGTGTGTGTGTGTGTATGTGTGGTGGGGGGGGGGGATAAAAAGTCCTCTAAGACCTGAATGACTGTATGAGAGAGAGAGACACACAGAGAGAGAGACAGAGACAGACAGACAGAGACAGACTTGAAAGTTCAAGTTTAACAGGATTTGAAGATTTTCTCCATAGACATCCCATTAAATAAAAATAGCTAAAAGCTTAATAATTCAAAGTTTAAAGATTAAAGATATGGAAAGTCATATCACCTCTCTCCTGAAAGCTGAACATTTTTGATATTTGAACGGTTTCTGTAGCTTAAAAAAACTGTCAGCAGTAGTGATATTTGTAGTAGTAGAAGTTGTAGTTGTATTAGAAGTATTATTAGGAGTAGAAGTATTAGTAGCATTAGAATAAGTACTAGTTGTAGCAGTAGTGATATTTGTAGTAGCAGTAGTAGTAGAAGTTAGCATTTCAGTTAGAATTTATTCTATGGGGCTTTTATTTTGAAATGGGATGTGGGGGGGGGGCAGACGGGGAGAGGAGACAGGATCATAATGTTAGATAAATACAAACAGGTTGCTAAATGACAGGTTTCATCACAAGCATTTCAGTTAGAATTCATTCTGTGGGGCTTTTATTTTAATATGGGGTGTGTGTGTGTGTGTGTGGGGGGGGGGTCCTCTAAAGATCTCTAAGACCTGAATGAGAGAGAGACACAGAGAGATAGAGGGAGAGCAGTGTGTGTGTGTGTGTCTCAGTGCCTCTGTGTGTTTATCAACACTAATGAGCTCATATGAACACCTGTGTGAGAGATTAGAGTGAACAGTGATTTTCAACAAAACTACCTGTCAAACATATGCCCTTCATACCAAAACCATGAGACTAATCAATAAAATATGGATACCGTGAGAGAGATAAGACTCTGCCAAACGCGGTAAAGTGATTTTTATGTTTGTGGTGTTAAAAATGTGAGCTACAGCGCAAGATACAAAACTGGTACCGTCTGCTTTCATTGAGGAATTAGTGGTCAGATTTAACATGGAGTCTAATGGAGCAGTTGGTTGGAGTTCATGTCGCTCTAAGGCTCCCTGAGCCAAATGTGTAAGTCTGTGGGATTCCACAGTCAGTTTTTTAGGACAAGGACAAGATTAGCTACTTTTCCATCCAGAAATTATGCATGAAGAGTGAAAATTGTGGAGTCGGTGGCAAGAAATTCATAAGAATTTCAAGCTGCTCTTCACTCTAGCGGTGACATCACACACTCTAAGCAGCGCAATACACACCCATTATAAAGTCAGAAAAGGACTGAAAAATCATAAAAGTAAAAATGCTACAGTTCAAAAAGTATAAAAGATATCAACAAGCTGAATCATTCAGCAATAGTTAAGGATTTTCTCAACATTTGAAAGTTGAAATGGTTTCTGTAGCTGAAAGTATGAGGAAGTTGAAGGATTTGAAAGTCTAAGAGGATTTGAACATTTTCTCCATAGAAACCCATTCAAAATAAAAATTGCAAAAAGCTTAATAATTAAAAAAGTTTAAAGATTAGAAATATGAAGAGACATAGCACTCATGAGCTGAAAGAGCTGAACATTTTGATAGTTGAACGGTTTCTGTAGCTTAAAATATGAAGAAGAAGAAGCGTTTGAAAATACGTACGGAAGAAATATAATAATAACTAGAAAATGCATTTCCTGCTGAAAATGCGTTGGAATGCTGAAAGCTGAAATAAATTGCAAAAAAATTGCTGAAAATACAGAAATGGGAGACTACCTGTCTGAAAAATGTTGAAGCCCGAAAGCATTAAACTGTACTGCTGAAAACCCTTAGAAGAAAGAAGCTAAGAGCTGAATTACAATGCAGGAAAAGCTTGAAGCTAAACGATTTTATCGTCAAAGTAATAGTAGTAAAAGTAGTAGTAGCAGTTGTAGTAGTAATAATAGTAGTAGAAGTAGTATAACTATTAGGGGTCATCCAAAGTTATCAACATTTTCACAGTAGTACAAAGAGTACTACTTTTCCAGGCGTTAAAAAATGCAAGTTCCGTTCACCGAAAAATATCGACATTTTTACGAAACTTTAAAGTCGTACATGAGAAAACTCTGGACGGCCCCTTAGGAGTAGTAGTAATAGTAGTAATAGCAGTAGAAATAGTAGAAGTAATAGAACTATTTGTAGGAGTAATAGTAGTAATAGCAGTAGTAGTGATCATAGTAGTAGTTGCTGGAGTTGCAGTAGTAACAGTAGTAGTTCATTAGTAGTAGCAGCAGAAGCAGGTGTAGTCGCAAAAGTAGTAGTTGTCTCAATGTTATTGCAAGTATAAAGCAGACAGTGACATCATTACAAATATCTTTTATTTGTTTACATTTAGATTACCATTTTGTGAATTAATCATTTTGAAGTCATTTACACGGTAATTAGTATCAGCAGCAATAAATTACAAGAAATCATATCA
The DNA here is from genome assembly GCA_032191485.1 of Leptoclinus maculatus. Lineage (NCBI taxonomy): Eukaryota > Metazoa > Chordata > Actinopteri > Perciformes > Stichaeidae > Leptoclinus > Leptoclinus maculatus. The sequence continues at coordinate 347,724 of JAVDOI010000106.1, read as the reverse complement.
AGACAAACAGACAAGCCTAATACATTGATCATACATGAATAGAAATCACTATATTTCAAAGAGAAATAAATTGTAAATATAAAGACGTGAATAAACAGTTGGTGTTATGTTCTGTATGCATATCTATTGTGAAATGGAAAGATTGTCTTACTGGCAATGTCAAAAAATCTTGTCTTTGCATATTTAATTGTCCAAGTAAGGATGACTTCTTTATTGAACTGCAATAATCTGAAATAAATCAAATTTAAATTAATTGATCATAATTGAAGTGAACTGAAGTGAATTAAAACTTTAAATTGAAAAAAAAAAACTCTGCAAAAAGCCTTACGGTTTTCCCGAAAGATCTCACAACATAGAGGCACTTTGGCCAACCAGAAGGAAACTTAAAGGGCCTTTTGTCTACACTTTGGTGGTCAATGCACTGACAAATGCATGTAGAAAGAGCAGAGATTTTTCAAAACCCTCTCAATCTAATTTGACTGAAAAAAACTAAAACAAATGAGTTTTAAGACAGAAGTGAACCCAACATTTACTATCCCCATGGAAATTAAATACAATCCATAATGCCTTAACAGTAATTGTTTTCAAATAGATTCATAAGGCAGGCATGGCACAAGATTATATTGTCACTATCAGTAGTTGGAGGTGTGTGCTGTTTGTTCAAAATATGCATTTTTGGGTCACTGAAATCTGTCCACACAACCTTCTTTGACCCATCTTATATCTTTTTTTGTTTTATGATAAGCACATTACACAATAACTGTTGTGTTGATCATGACCTTTAGTAAAGATTCATGGATAAATAGTAAAGGGATACATCGTTCTCGTTGGTAAATGACACAATTTTACATATTTCATGCCTAAAAAAACCATCATAGCAAGAGGGACAAATTTGTCAACACAGAGCTTTCTGTACATTGGGCCCTTTGTTTGATATTGATAAACAAATATATCACAATTTCGTTCATTTCCTACAATCAAAGGCTTTTCACATCGTGCTTAGACCTAGCTTAATACTCCCAGTAGTTCAAGACTTCCAGTAGCCCTGGACTGCCAGTCTTGTCAACATTGACATTTAAATGATCTCAACATTAAGCTCAGTTTATGCTGGGTTTTCCTTACTTGTAAGGAACATTTGGTTACAGTCACTAGTTTGACTCAAGGTTAGAAGACGAGCTTGGGAAGATTTGTTTTCCAATTAAATCTTTTGACAAGACTCTTTGAACCACGTCATGTGTTTTAGACATTCTGAAGACAATACCTTCAGCTTGGATTCCACAGTCTGACATTTTAACACTGGGCTTACATATATGTATTTTCAATAGGGTTTAGATTACCCTCAGGCTAGGTATACACATGTGAAAAACCTTGATTATACCTACCAGCTGAAACCCCATACTAATGACTCATGACATTAGGATAAAGATGTGTCCTTTCCTCCAGGTTAATTAGTTCATATGCATGTAGCAATTGAACTAACTGACACATTTTCATCCTTAATCTTTCATATATCTGTTAGAAAACTGATTAATAGGAAAAGGGAAGGATGACATGAATAAATAAATACAATAAAATAATGTAAAAGATATAAATTGTGATGAAACATTAAATAAACATACATTGTTGGACCAAATAAGGTAGAGATGAAACAAACAAAATAAACAGGTGTCCTGTTGTTTTGAGAGACAGTCATTCTGTCCATGTGTCAGTAGTGTATGTTGCTGTTTGTTGAATCTGTCTGTTCTTAACACAAACCAAACTGTGAACAGAGCTCAGTGTCAGTGTGATAATAGAAAGAGCTGAAACATTATGACCTTTGACCTGTCCAGTGGCTGTAGAAGCACTCTCTTTGTTGTGGTCAAAGAGAGATATTGTACTATGGAAGTAACACAAACTGTTACCTGTACAGCTTGTTTAGGGAGGAGCTTGATGCTGGACAAAAGAGGAAGTGTCACTGTGACAGTGATGACTGACTGATGATGGATCTGCAGCAGTTTGGTTCCCTGCAGCCGTACACCTGATCACTTGCTTAAAGATCAACTGTAGTTAGTCTCTACTGAACTGAACTGTGCACAGCAATGGATGCACAGATGGTGATGTTGAGGAAGGAGGACGGAGCTGGTCCTGAAAAGAGAAAACAAAGTTATTGTAATAAACTGAAGACTGAAACAAAACATGTTTACATGTTACATAATTCACAATAATCAAATACCTTGAATTTTGCTGCAAGGCAGGACAACATGTATGTCCAGTGCCATTTCACACAGAGAAGTTTAGGAAGGCTGCATGATGTTCAGCTTCTTCTATATGTTTAGCTCTCTGTGCAGTCCTGAGTGTCTTCACTGTGAAGTGGAGGGATCACAGAGGAGGAAGACCTGAAGGAAGAAGTTTATATAAATTACAATGTTATACTAGCTGTAACATCAGTGTCATTTAAACTGTTGCATTAATACAAAGGGAATAAATGAATGAACACACAATTAAAGCAAAACATTGTAACATATGAAAACTATACCTTATGCTCTGTTGTGAAGAAACCTCGACACTGGCAGGGAGAACACGTGTCTCTGTGGTCCAGCAGTGGTGGGTCCACTTGTGATGAACAGTTGAGATGGTGCTGCAGCATCTGGTCTGTGGTGGCATGATGTCTTGGTTGTTATGAGCTGATCCAGTATCTCAGAGCCAGACAGAAGGTGAGGCAAAGGCAGGCAGGGGTTTTCTCATTCTCTGCTTGGAAGACTGACTGGGACAAGCAGGAAGTAAAATGTGTATCTATGTGATCCAACAGTGATAAGTCCTCCGTTGATTGACAGTTCAGTTAGTGCTGCAGTCTCTGGTCTTTTGCAGCATATCTTGGTTGCTGTGAGCTGATCCTGACAGTGCTGAAGGAGGTGAGGCCAAGGCTGGCAGGTGTCCTTACAGAGGACACAGGAGAACTGTGTCTTCTGTCCATCAGAAAGGAATCTTAGCATTACAGAGGACACAGGAGAACTGTGTCTTCTGTCCATCAGAAAGGAATCTTAGCATTACAGAGGACACAGGAGAACTGTGTCTTCTGTCCATCAGAAAGGAAACTTAGCATTACAGAGGACACAGGAGAACTGTGTCTCCGGTCCAGGGGAAAGAAAACCTAAATGAGTAACAGTCTCTAGCAAGTCCACCCGCCCTGCTAGAGTGTGAAATTGATTGGGATCGAAATGTGGGGTTTCAGCTGGTAGGTATCAGTACACAAGAAAGTATGTGTTACATCTAGAACACATACTTTCTGATGTATGTTTGCTACGCTAAATGTTAGCAGCTGTGTACAATGCTGTATACAGCTGCTGAAAGAGTTTTGGCCTGTGCATTTATCAACCCTAACCCTAACCCACCCTGATAAATGCACAGGCCAAAATGTGTTGGCAATATAGCTTTAAACAATATGGTTACCTGGAAAGAATATTACCCATAATATTGTCCAATACTGTGAAAAGATGATTACCAAACAAAATTCCATTCAACTTACTAAATAAAGTCCAACATGTCTTGTGACCGCATAATTAGGTTTCCTTTACGTGAACATTACTCTTGATAAATTAAATCTCTGCAAGTCTGTTATATTCTATACATCATTCTCAGTAAACATAGTCATCACAATATACTCTTTTTGAATTTATCATTGTATCTTTGAATAATTTTGTAATCAGAATGTGTCATTAATACATATATCACTAACTTTGGTTCATCTCGATTAGTCTATACTTCATTGAGTTATGTTTTATCAACACACTGTTGTGCTGTATTATTTATACACTACATTATAATAAACTATTTTCTTAATCTCTGCACCGAAAATATTAGTTTAAGTTTAGTTACAGGTACTTTGCATTTGTCTTGATCTTTAAAACTCAGCTGATACCTTTATGGACTGTTAGAGGACATGACACAGTAGACAGGGTTGTGATAACTGTAATAGGTTTTCATCACACCAGAGTGGAGACAATGTTGTGGCTGAGAGATGAAAATGAGGTCCAGCAGTGTGTTCTTCTCTGTGGTTGCAGTAGTGATGACTTGTGCATATCCCCTGGACTGAAAGAGCTCAAGTATTGGCTTACTTGTGTTGGATAAGAGATTCTCGTTTGAAATCCCCACAGACAATAATGGGGTGACAGTCCATGATCTCCAATGAGTCCAGAAGGCTTCCCAGGTTTGACAGGAATGATCTCACACTGTAGTCTGGTGGTCTGTATACAGCTGCAATCAGTGCACTCACTGGGGCTTCAACCTTCAGAGCCACAAACTCAAGATCAGTTACATTATGTATGTACTGTTTTTCACGCACTTGAATGTGGCTTTTCACATAAACAGCAACTCCACCACCACGTCTGTTGGCCATTTCTGGAACATTTGTGTAGGACAGGTGTCTGTTGCGTTTGAACATATTGTAGCCCTCTATATGGAGACTGTCTGCAACAAAGGAGCCTTGAAGGTGAGTTTCTGTGAGACACAAAACATCTGCAAGACACAGTTCATGATGGCTCCTGATGTCATTGACATGAGATGGCAAACCTTCTGTGTTATGGTGAACAATGGTCAGAGTGTCATGTCTGCTCGATGTCTGTTGGAGTTGAAGAAGAGGCATCATGTCGTCCAATCTGACTTGTCTCATGGTCTGTAGGGCTCCAGTGATTTCTGGGTTGGCATATATCTTACTCTCATCCAGATCCAGCATGTGCAGTCCACTGAGAGACGTCACTCTACTGACAGCTACATAAGCCATGCCAGGTTAAAAAATGTGTTTTAGTGAGACTACAGCTGATGTCCTTGTCATACCTTGAACCTTGTGTATTGTACAAGCAAAGGCAAGTCTAACAGGAAACTGTCTGCGTACCACTCCTTTCTGTTTCAGATTGTCCTCTGCTCTCTCTACGTACACTAGATCATCAGGTCTGCCTGGTGCTCTATTACGGTAATTCATTCCAGCGGTTTCATCATCCATCTTGAGCCCAAGCATAGTGACATGTGCAACACCACTTTGTTCTGAGGTTATTACCCTGACTAGTGTAGCAAACGATCCATTCACCAATCCTTGAGACGCGTCTATGTTTCTGGTGAGCATGACTCGAGCACCTTCAGCTACATTCAGTGTATCTGGTAACTCATTTCTGTTTCCTTTGTATGGTTTGGTTTGTCGGGCCATTCTTCCAGTTCGTGGGTCCTTTTTGTAGTCATCTGCATCGATCTTGGTGATATGAGAATGGAGCAGAGCTAATGTTGCTGAGTTGTGTGAATCAACCTGTTTATTAGTTGCAAAGATGTGCAGGACATCAGTTGGACAAAGTGCTGGTTCAGTGATGGTCTGTGACAACAAAGCTCTGTCTGCTTCAGACAACTTATCTGACTTTCCTTTCACACGGATCCGGTTCAACATCTCTGCAAAGTTAACATCATCCTTCTGACGCATAATCTCAGTTAGAGTGATCATCTGAAAGTTTTCCTGCCATAGGTCAATCTCACATGGCTCATACATACAGAGGGTCTTGGACTGTCGCACTGGTGGAAGCTGATAAAAGTCTCCTACAGCTATTACTGACATTCCTCCAAAGGGTCTGTGACTGCCTTTGATCTGTTTCAGTCTCGCATCCACATAAGCAAACAGGGGCTTTGACACCATGGACACTTCATCAATGATGAGGATTTCAGCATTTAAAAGTTCTGATCGGACTTCATCCAGTTTGTTGCCAAGTCCTTGAAATGGAGGTTTCAGACTTCGTGGTAGCTTGAGCAGAGAGTGCAGTGTTGTACCTGATATATTAAATGCTGCAGTTCCAGTGAAAGCAGTCAACAGGACAGTGGGGTTTGATATGTCAGCCTCCTCAGAATGTCTCGGAAGTTTGCACAGTATCTTAGATGCCTCTGAGTAGATGCATTTAATGAGATGTGACTTTCCTGTTCCAGCACCACCATTGATGTAATAGAAAAACTGCTCAGAATTTAGGCCACAGACACGCTTTATGCACCAGTCTCTAACTGCATAGAATACACATGCTTGTTTCTGGTTCAGGTTCTGATACATCTGTCGTAACAGTGTGGGGTCTAAGACAGGGGGCTCTCTGACGGCTCTGACTTCTGTTACAGCATTATCCTGATTACTGTATTCTGGGACATTCTCTTGTACATTTTCATGATCTGGCTCTCGTGCCTCCAGTTCTTCTATACATTCCAACCTGACCACTTCAGATTCTGGCGCCAGATTACACCATTCATCAATCACGCCTCTGTTCTGTTCAAATTCTTCGACTGCATTCTCAATCTCCTCAGTGTTTTTCTCATATTTGTCTCTGTTTCGTTTCACAATGTGTTTGACATACTCAGGATGGTCAGAACCTCGTAGTTGAACAAGACAACTGTTGTAGAAGGACTCGTACGTGGGGAAATACGGTCTTTTCAGTTCCTGGTCTGATCGGTGAGGAAGGTACAGTTTCACTAATGTGCCATAGAACTTCTCAGGATACTTTTCCTGTGAGCAGCGGTAAAATCTGATGATAGCAGGTTTATCGTTTTTCCTCTTTTGCACAAATCCCATCTCATTGAGGAGAGGCAACACATCTTTACCTTTTGTCTGCTGTCCATAGACAATTCTGCAAGTAGCTGCAAAATCAGCCAAACACATCTCCTCAAACTCTGGTGTTTCAGGTCTGGCTTTGTATTTGTCAGTCAAAGATGTCATCCACACATTTACACTTTCTGATGTTGTGTTCTCTAGGTAAGACATGGGGCGACTCATTTTCAGTGCGTTGTCATCTGTCGGTATGAATATGACGCCACGTGAACACTTCTTCATTTTAATGCCACAGGCACGAGTCACACACTCCTGAGCACTGACCTCTCTCTTTTTAGAGTAAGCTTGCATGATTTCCCTCATTTCATCACATTCATTGACGTTGTCTCTGGTGGAGTTCTCAATGACTGTTTTGAGGTACTCAGAAAGTCCAGATTCCTTTTTGGTTATGTAGCCGGTGAGATACATGATGCATGAATATGCATTGAGAATATAACTAACATCAATATTGGCATCCCAGGCTTCAAGTAAATGTGGATTATATCCATTTACCCAGCAGTCTTTTGGCTCACGTTTCAGTATCACCGCACTGGATTTGTTGATCATATTGAGGCATCGTTGATACTCATGGAGTGTTAAGTCACATCGAGCTAGGAGCTGCTGCAAACTGAGTGAGGCAGTTTCAGGTTCATTCAGCAACAAGTTCAGTGGTTGGAGCTTTGACTTTGCCATTTGCACTTGCAGCGGATCAACGTTCTCACCAGGTCTCGTTATGATTGTGTTTCTGGCAGGTGGTTTGGGAAATCCAAATCTGCAACCAGAGCTGGGACTTCTGAAACATGTCCTTGAGTGGTTTTTGCTGTGTATTTGCACTTCTGTTACCTTCTTGTACAGTTCAGGTTGTGAATGTGGGTCAGGCAGCTGAGCTGTGATGTATTTGGACACAAAATCTGACACAATCTGATCATCATCCTTCTCAAACACAGGTGCACCTTCTACCCATATGAGACAGTGAATGTGTGGGCTTCCTCTGTGCTGAAACTCAACTCGGTAAAAATAGTCAACAACTTTGCCGAGAGGCTGTGCAGGAGATAAGAGCAAATCTCTGAATAACGCCTCAACACGCTTATCAAACATGCGCATTGTTGTCACTGGATTGCTTCTCAGTATGTCACACTTTGCTAACCAGTCGAGCCCTTCAACATTGACCTCTTCACCTTGCTGTCCTTTTATTGCCTCAATCACTTCAGGCCAACGCATCTCAGCTGCAGAAAATGTACAAAAGAATGTGGGGGTTCCCAACTGTCTGATCATGGCAAAAAGATCTCTTGTAGTTTTCTCCCAATAAGCTGGTGTTCCTCTCAGCGGCTGCATTAATCTGACTGCATCTTTATTTCTCACCAGTCTCTCGACCTCTCGTTTATTTTGCAACATACCAGAAGTTATTCTTCGTCCATCTCTAGTCAGAGGCTTTCCTTTCCTCAACTGTATTGTCATGCTGGAGGTAGCCAAGTGTATTTCAGTCACAAACTGTGCGAAGAACAAATAATTTGTGTCTCTGGCAAAACGATCATCAGTACAGAAAAGCCTTGCTTTGAAATAACTGCTGGGTGTTACTTTAATACGTCTCATTTCATCCAGTGTGTTTTGACCTGTAGGAAATTGTACAGGGAACGCCATCGCCTCAAGTTTAGGTGTTTTGGAAAAAGCCAACAGGACTGTTTCTTTCTGCAGGGGCAACAGAGTAGATTCCTTCACTGAAACATAAAATCTCCTCTGAAACATCACATGGCTGAAGACATGATTCTAGAGCAAAACCACCGTTAGGCATGTCACCTTCCTGTTCTGCATCATCTCTCTGCTCCTCTGGTTGTTCACCATCACATGACAACATGTCAATATCCTGCTCACCTTCAGCCTCAGTTTCTGCCTCACATAGTGCACTTTTCTCACACATGTCAATGTCCATTAAATCAGCTTCATCATAATCATTCTCATCCATTGTTTCATCCTCATCCTCATCATCGTCATCATCAGGAAGTGTTGGGTCACATAGCTCAGCCTCATCTCTGATAGTTATGTCCTGGTATTGTGGATGAATGTGTTTGAGTTTATGCAGCGCCTGCACTAGTTTAGACCAGGTGACAGTCTGGAACAGCTGATGACCTTTGTAACACAATCGTCTCTTCAGTTTCACTCTCATGACCTGGGACTCACTTCTCAGTCTGGGTAAGGCTTCCACTGTTTCCTGCACCTCAGACGGGACACAAACCACGTTACCATGTATTGATCTCTGTCTTCCTTTGGGAAGAGGAATAATTTTGGCAAAGGCTATGCACTTAGCTATGAGATGTCTCTCCAATATGTTGAGATCACACAGTTCAGGTGGAATGTCAGCGAGCTCCAAGTTGTTAGCTACAGCGAGTGTTGGCATGGCTCCATCTTTAAGATGATTATGGCAGGTGTGACAAATCCACTCTTCCTTCCTCTCATCAGGCACTTTGCACTGTTGTTCATCTCTGCACTCATCATCACAAACATGGACGTACTTTCCTGTCAGGCATGCTGCAACCATAACTGGATTTTGTACATAGTTTAACCTTTTACAGGGTCTCACTTGGTTTGGAAATGATGCTTTATGACAGACGGTGCACACATAAGTGGGACCAGCCTTTATTTGTGACCTGAAAACAGATATAGCCTCTTTGATCAAACTGTTGTCACTTTCTTCTGTTTGTCTAATTGTCCGTCTGTATTTCCTTTTTATTTTCATGGCACATCTTATGGTATGCATACTCCAATATGTAGGATTGTTTTTATATCTGTCTTGCATTATTTTTTTCATTAGTTGTCTGTGTCTTACCCTGAATGCTTGGTCATGAGCATAACGCTGAATGATATGAGATCTCTTCTTCTGTCTAAACTCTACGCTTTCTTTATATCGAGCAGTGAAGCACTGTTTTTTTTTCAGTCTAAAATCAGTATCGTCTCGGTACCGGGCCATAAATTGCTGTTTAAGTTTCTGTCTCAAATCAGGATTGTCCTTGTAACGAGAGAGCACGTACTGTTTTTGTTTCTGTCTAAAATCAGGATTGTCCTTGTAACGAGAGAGCACGTACTGTTTTTGTTTCTGTCTAAAATCAGGATTGTCTTTGTATCCAGAGACCACGTACTGTTTTTGTTTCTGTCTAAAATCATCATCGTTTCTGTAATGAGAGGAAATGTACTCTTTCCGTTTTTGCTGTAAGTCAACATTGTCTCTTGTATTATTTATTTTCATTTGTCTAAATTCAGGATTGTTTCGATAATTCCAGCTTGCTTGATATTTTTTCTTTGCTTTATATGCTTTATTTGAAGCATACTTTTCCCTTTCTTTCCTTTTCTGATTCTCTTTTCTTTGTGGAGTTTTTCCTGAGACCAATAGTCTTCTCTTCATTTTACTCCTTTGGTGTTTATTAAACTTTGACAATCTACAGATGGTTTCCTGCAAAACAGTATCAGAGAGATCACTGGCAACAGTATTTATTATTGAAGGAGAAATGTTTGATTCATTGACAGAAGCATCATGTGATGGAAGGAAACTGAATTCACTTGCGGGTTCTGGTTTATTTTGGGTATCAGGGAAGATGACCTCTTGTTGTCTCACAGATGATGTAAAAGTGACGTCGGTGGACTCTCCTGTCATTATGTTATCAGAGGGATCACTGAGAACAGGGTTTATCACTTCAGCAGTCAATTCTGATTCACTGTGAGGAGCATCATGTGATTGGAATGATGTGACGAGGACTTCTGGTTGTTTCACAGCTGTGGTGTGAGGAGACATTTCAGGTAAAATGTTCTCAGGACGATCAGTGGCTGTGTTTGTCTTTAGAGTCGGTGAGTTTGATTCATCAACAGCTTCATCCAACAGAGTAGGTTCATCCTCAGTGACAGCTGTAGGTCTGCAGTCTGTGTTTGGGAGAGCATCATTCAGGTTGACTGTGTTCACATTGTACAACTCCACAGGCTTTAACTCATAGTTACAGGAGGACTGTGTGCCCATCATTCTGTAGGACTTCTTGAGCCTGTCAATCATATCACTGAGACGTGTGAATGTCACCATGACAGCGGTACCAGGAGTGCGTGAACCGGGGGGTAGGGGCAAACCTCTGGCTGTTCTGGAGTGTGGGTCAAAGAAACCATATCTGCCTGACCTGGTTCTGAATACTGCAATACACAACAGTCTCATCAACAGCAAAGCGTACTTCACATCTGACAACAAGCAGCTCAGTCCTGACTCCAGGTCCAGAAAGCTATCGACAGCTCCAGGTAAAGGTTCTCCTAATGTGCCGTACCTAGAAAGTTGTGTCATGTCCACATAATGTGTCAACCTGCGTGCAGGAACTTCATCAGGGAGCTCATCGGTAGTCAGATAGATGTGATCCACGACCCTTTTCCTGGTCTCTCTATACATCGTGTTACCTTTATCCAAAACAAGGTCGAGGTCTGCTCTGGTGATGTTTTCATTCTCATGAAGGAACGCAAGAAAGGTTAGTGAGTTACAGGTACACTGCTGATTTCTGGATCTGCCGTATTTAACAGAAGCCTGGCTGCGGGATGCACGGACATGTTGTTCATCTCCCAGGTTTACATAGTCTGCATGAGAAGGTCCAGCTGCAAATGCCTGTGGTACACATGACGCATAACTGTGACCTCTGTGGTTTACCTGCTTCACATTAGAAGGCCCTGCCTCACATGACTCATCACTGTGTTGTCCTCTCTTTACAACGTCTGCATAAGATACCTGTGGTACACGTGACCCATCACTTTGACCTCTGGAGTTTTCCTGGTTGACATTAGATAGTTCTGCCTCACATGCAGCGTCACTGTGTTGTCCTCTCTTTACAATGTCTGCATAAGAAACCTCTGGTACACATGAAGCATCAGGCTGACCTCCCTGTTTCACACTTCCAGCATGAGACGCTGCAGACATCTTTACTTCTCCACTGCTCTGAAGACCACCACATTCTGCTTCTTCAGTCGTTGTTGCACAGTGAATCTCATCAGACCTCTGCCAGCGCAGCTTCTGAGCTTGTGACCTCTTACCCTTCCTTGGCATTGTTATTGTGTTTCAAAACCACAAATGTTATTGTTTTACTTTTATTGTACAAAATCAAGATATTAAACACAATATTAATGGTAAAATATTACTATAACGATTTAGGATCTGAAGATAGTAGTAACCTGTCTGCTTTTAGTAATCAAAAGCACTTAGGAATGATAAATTAACTCACAGAAGAGTTCGTGGTTAAATGGTTAAAAACTATTCAATTTATAATTATACACCAAAAGAGACTTCACAGTATCCAAGCAAATGTTGATCCAGAAAATCCTAACCAAGTCTGTTTAAATAAATGGTGTTCAAAATGTAACACAATAAAGAGATCAATATTAATGCTCCAATGTTACTTTACTGAGACAATATGGTATTTGTATATTTTAGTGTTTGTGATACAAATTATTTGAATGTCAAATTCAGTGACAGTAACCTTAATTATATTCCTTAGTCTTAATATATTAAGGCTAATATATTTAGGTTAATATCTAAAACCAAAATCAAAGAATACAGTTGTTTGACTTATTACAGCAAATGAAGGTTTAAACAGCAAAGCACTTCTACACACTGATTTAAATAGTGTGATCAGGTCTTTACTTGGTCTGTATACATGTATAAGGGACTGTGTACTAAAGGAACAGATTGTACTTAATATGTAAAAGATGCTTCTCAAAGAAATCTGTGGAAATATATATTCAATGTAAAAACTGAAGTTTAACACTGACACACAACTGAAGACAAATTATGCTACTTCAAATACTGTTGATTGCAAGCCACCTAAATCTCAATAAATGTTTTTGTAGTAATACAATACACTTGAACTGGTTAATTGAAACTGTAAAGACTTCAGTGAGATTTCAAAAAGCCTCAATTTATAGCTCGTTAGTATAACTACTACTAAGGAAACAGTATTTCAAGTGTACGACCCAGAATGTATTTAAATTACACACAGAATACACAATTTAAATATTTACCACCAACACAACCAGTAGTCCAATATCAGCTATGATCTGTTCTGACCCTAAACTGTTTGCACTCACCAGCAGAGAATAAGTTAATACTACTACACTATACTATGGTTTATGTTCAGAATCAGGAAGAGTTGTCGTGGCAGTGAGATGACAGATGAATGCTTCTGAAGAACGTTGGGTCTGCAGACAGGAAACAGCCACTCCAAATAAATGCACTTCCTCCTGATAGATGTCTGGATTTTATTTCAGTAGGAACAGGTTAGACAACAAAACACTTATACACACTGAATGATTCAAACAATGGATGTTTAGATGGATTTTTCTTTTTTTAATGAAATAATAGTGAATACAATGTATATAGTAGTATTACTTTTACTCGTATGTAGACTAGTCAAGTAAACAGTTTGAAATGTGAAATATCTGTTACCAAAACAAACCTCTGGGTACAAACCAACAGAGCTCCTCAGCAACAAAGATCAGGAACAACTAGACTTATTCTCTAATGTGGATCTAATGTTTATGTATATTAACTAGAATGCAGTTCTTTAATTATGTTAATTTAATCATGCACAAGAATTTATATACTTAGAAATGTACCAGATTTAATTCTAAATTCTAATTTATTTTACCAAATGTTTGTGATAGAAGTGTAACTTTTTCAATTACACCTAAATGATGTGTATGTCTTTATCAATTATATGTTCAAACTAATTTTGTTGAAAAAATCTCAAATAGTATATTTCAAATGTTTTTGTACAATTTGTACAAACAGTAATAGTATTCTATAGATGTCTATGATGTAGATAGAAGATTGAAAGAGGTGAGCGTGAGAGGAGAATCTCTCAGATTATTCAAAAAGATAGATCAGGTACCAGTAACCCGAGGATTGTGAGTGGATCAGAGGATCAGTGGAGAGACAGAGAGTGGGTGAGATGAGAGAATCTCAGGTTTCATATAACAGACAGGTTCTTGTTAACCATGGATAACCAAGCAATATGGTTCAGTACAAGGAATTCAGAATTCAGTTTTCATCAAGCTTTGTTCAGAAGGTTTTCGGTAGGTTCAGTAGGTTCAGTAACAGATAGAGTGGGATAGAAGAGGGATACAAAGAATGAATTCAAAATCAGACAGAGCGGTAGATTGACAGGAAAGATAGAGGAACCAATGCTTAGACAGAGTGGATACAAGGTATAGGAAAGACAGAGAGCCAATATGATCGAGGAGAGGGGAGACAGCTGGACAGCAGGACACCTGTAAGACACAATAAAGACACACATTAGACAGCAGTCTGAATAACAAACTAAGTAACTTCTACCCTAAGCTAACAGATCAGTCTGCTCACATGAACAGAATGTAAACCAGTAAACCCCAGGTAATACTGCAAATATTTATATGAAAAACGTTCCTATCAATTAAGTAGGGCTGGTTTAGACGTCTCATGGCACACTGCCTGTGTCTCTCACACGAGTAGTTTCCACACAGTGTTGTTGCTGCTGCCAGCGCTTCTTTCTACATGGTTTGCCTTTCATAATTGCCATACTGTTTCATTTCATTTTAAATGGAATTTTTATTTATTTTCAACAGAAAAGGGTGAAGAAGCCTGTGTGCTTTCATAAATAATATTAATAATCCACAATTAAAATGGAGGTGTGCAAGTCATTGCATTTTCCCACACTGTCCTGTAAATATTTCAGAATAAAAGCCTTGTGTTAACAAATGATGAGATTCTGTTAGCAGAAAGATGCTAGCAGGCTTTTATTTTTATATTAAGTCTATTTTAACTGTGAAACCCATGGCACACTTAACAAAATAGGCGAGACCTCGAATCTCTAAGCTCGTCTCTAGCTGAGATGCTGGCGAGCCACGCTGCTAACGTATGCACCAAAATAAAAACCAAGAGGTTCAGTGTTTCATTACATCACTACGTGTGTTAAGAAACTGCATTCAGTTCTCATTCATATGTGTGAACTTACTGTCAAATCACCACGGAGTCGCCAACACTGATAGTCTACAGTTAGAGACAGGAAGGAGGAGGCCAGAAGGAATGAGGAGAGAGAAATAAATCATGTTTCCATTCTTTTCAGAAAACCAGTGTATCACATCTCATTTTACTGTAGAACAAACTGTTGTTAATGTTGGATAATTTATTGTTGAGGATGTAATGTAGGAATGTATTCCTGTCGAGACAGATTATTATGATGCTACGGTATTCTAAACTGTAAACCAATGTAATATCAGTTTAGTTATAGCAAAACCATTATTAATGTGTGAACTTACACTTCAGAGTCGGAGAGGAGTCACCAGCAGTAATGGCCTGGAGTTTAAGACAGAAAGGAGGAGTCCGGGAGGAGTGGAAGGAGGGTGAGGGGTAAAGAGAGGGAGAGAAAAAAAGACATTTTCAGTTCACTTCAGAAAACCAACCTCATAGTCTTTGGGATGATCAACATTTTCCCCAATTTTCTAACATTATAAAGACCAACTATTCAATTAATAGAGAAAACAAACAACAAATCAATCAACGATTGAAAAAAATGATATGTTGCGGCCCTACACAAAATAGTGTATAATGTCATTGTTTCTTTTTAACAAAATGAAAAGAACAGATGCTAAACAGTTATTCACATTGAAGTTATGTGGTCTGTTGTCAATTTCAGTTACAGTACTTTTTTTACTTACCAACCAAAGTGCAGATATGGATTGATGTTCTGTTGTCTAAGAGAGGAAACAATATGACAAACTGACAGTAAGTGGAGTGGGTTCAAACTTGCAGCCTTTAAACTAAACAAAACAACAAAAATTACATGCATTACAGAAGTAGATTACTGCTGTTAATTACTACCAGCATAATATGAGAAATCAAGATTTAATTCAACCTCAATCATAAATTAAGCTTGTTTATGATGAAGTTTCATTAGTAACTTATATGAGTGTAACCACTGGTTAAAACAAACTAGCCAGAATGTCAATTGCAATATATCCAGCATCCTGCTAATCATATTTAACACTATTCTTGCTTTAATGTTACCGAACTGAATGTAGTTAACAGCTAAAACTGCTGGTAAAAGAAATAAGCCTGAGACAAGCATCAACAGTATTAACGTTATAAATTAGCTTGTTGTTACTGAAGTCAAGGATTAGCGCTAGCCCTTGTCTAGCATTCAGCAACTGACATTGATGGTTTATTTATTTGCATTTTGTAAATTTCCCAGCTTGATATTGCCGCATTGAGTTAATGGCAATAAACTGCTAACTAACGTTAATTCGTTAGCAGCGATTTTTAGCGTTTTAAAAATGCATTGACATTGGTTTGTAACTCATATATAATTTAAACATGAATGGATAAGTATAACTATGCTAACGCATGGCTAACACTAGCATACCGGCTAACGCTGGCTTTAGCCATGTTAACTGACAAACTAATGTCAGTTACCTAACGAACTAACGTTAGTTGGCTATATAACAAAGTAGTTTAGCCATCCTAACTTATTTGTCAATTAACATGGCTAAAGTCAGCATTAACCGTGTTGCATTGAAATTGGTTAGCTTCTCATACAGAATTCCAAAACGAATGGAAGAGCGAAATATTTTCCCTTTATGG
This sequence comes from Leptoclinus maculatus, assembly GCA_032191485.1. Classification (NCBI taxonomy): domain Eukaryota; kingdom Metazoa; phylum Chordata; class Actinopteri; order Perciformes; family Stichaeidae; genus Leptoclinus; species Leptoclinus maculatus. Next base: position 331,519 of record JAVDOI010000106.1, on the reverse strand, counting down.
CCTTACGCTAAAGCGAACCCGTGATGAACACTAGTATAGCGGCTAACGCAGACTTTAGGCATGTTAACTGACAAATTGGTTAGTTAACTAGTTTGCTAACTAAATAGTTAATTGGTTTGAAACAGTTACCAATTATACAATACACAGAAATTAGTTTAGCCATATTAACTAGCTAATTTGTCAGTTAATATGGCCACTATGCTAGTGTTAGCTAACGTTAACGTTATACGTTGGCGTTAGTGTATGCCGTACAGGGGAAATATTTCGCCCTTCCATTCATGTTTAAATTCAGTATGAGTTACGCACCAATTACAATGCCTTTTTAAAACGCTAAAACTGTATTTATACCATTCAAATTATTAGCCGTTAGACGAGGGATTCATGCTACTTACCAGAAAAGACTTCAGGACAAATTAGCGGAGCTGCGGTGTTGTATTTACATTTTATTGAGGCGTTCAGGAGCAATCGGAAATCATGCTGTCAAACGCAAAAGAAGATCATGAATCCTGTCTTAGATAGTGTACATACACCACACCAACCACAAATGTGACAAACGCATTCTGCCGGTAGAAATCGACACCGTTTGTTAAAGAGTTAACAGAGTACAGAGAGAAAACACCTCTACTCTGGCAGTGATGATTACTGTGTGTAGTTAGTATTATTAGTTACTATTATTAAGTGATGATAACTGTGCGTCTTTATTAGTTATTAGTATTATTAGTTACTATTATTAAGCACAGTGATCATGTGTAGGCTACAGACACAAACTTCTCAAAAGTCTCTCCAGCTGTTAAAGCCGACTGACAGCTGATCCAGATGTGATCAGCTGATCCTCCGTCATCAGAAACAGATGTCGCTTCACATGACACAACTGGGGAAAGGACGTCTCATATCTCTTTAAAAACATTTCCTCGTTTCCTCTCGCATGGTTTCCTTGCAATTTCGACCTCCCGTCCGAAATTGCGGCCAGTACGTTGTTTTTGGTTGACGCTGGTCAAACTCACAGGCCACCACCCTGGGCTGCTCTATATGGTATAACCACCTCCACACATAAGTGGATTGGCGAGGGTTTAAAATAGCTTTGGAGGCTTCCTCAGCAGTGATGAAATAATACATATACCACATAGAAACTATGCCTATAGGATGAGCCCTATGGGTTTACCATTAGACTTTTTTCCCTGTAATGTTTATTCATTATTATATGTGTATCCTACTTTATTCGGCGTATTAATATTATAAACTGTTTGTTTCTATTAAAGTGTGCTTTCAGTTCACCGGAAGAGGGATGACTTCTGTTTGGAAATACCGATTGCTAAGCAAGATATATAGCCATAATGTTTCAAAAAATTTGAATCATCACATTCAACTCAGTCTGGACAAATAATTGTTATCAGCCATTGTACCACAGAGAACACCTGCGCTCATTGAGCGCTTCTCATCTCACCGCTTTGGACCTTGTGTGTGTGTGTGTGTGTGTGTTTTGTTTTTGTTTGTTCACCAATCACTGTCTGTATTGTGTATTTCGCTCCAATAAAAAGTATTCATTCCTTGGTTATTATGTCTAAAGCGTTGAGATGAAACGAATTTACTGAGGCTCAGAAGATCTCCGACATTATAGCAGTGACTGATTTTCACTAAAGTCTTCTGTCCTGCCTGAAAAGTCGAGAGAGAGAGAGAGGTAAGTGTTGTTCCTCTTAAATGTGTTAATAATTTGAATGATATTAAGAATACCTGACATGAATTGAGTCCAGTTTTTTTTTATATATATATATATATATATATATTCTTAATGAAATTAAATTTCTATTTTTTAAACATTGCTAGCTATCGTTATTTCCAAATAGCGGGCATCTATCTCTTGTTTTAGGTAAACTGTACACACTCTTTAATACGAAATACTCTCGTTTCTAATAATAATTTGCTAAAGAGGCAACACACTGTGAAATAAAAGAAACGTTACAGATAAAATGTGTACTGGCCTACTATAACTTATCCTATAACTTCGTGTTTATTCTATTATTTCAGAATGGCGTTACACACACTTATATGGACAAAGCCTCCCACGCCATATTTCAGGCCACCACCAATCCACCTTTGCATAATGATGGTGGCGGAGCAGCACAGGGTGGTGGCCTGGGAGTTCGACGCTTCTGGTGCGAGACCAGCGTCCACAAAGAACAATGTGCTGGCCGCCATTTCAGACGGAAAGTCGGTGGCCAAAGTGACCATCTACGAGGAGTTTTCCTCAAAAATTCAGGAGGGTAGGAGCTACGTTATAAAGGGACTCTCCTTAAGAGGGCAGTCTCCGCCATATTTAATACATGTAAGTAGAGAGACCATGTTCTTCAGAAGCGCGCCAATTCTAATAACAGAGGCGCTGACACAGCAGGCGGAGGCCTTGATACGTCCCATCTCTCTGCTGACCCCAGTCAGTAGCTGCAGTGAGGCAAAGGGCCTCGTGACCGTGGGGGGGGAGGTGGTCGAAGTGAGTTCAGTTTTAACCCATGGTGGTATTTATAAGACAACAAAGTATAAAATGTGAATTAACTCACAATTCCATCTTTTTCAGCTGTCCACGCTCAAAAAGATCACCAAGGGCAAAGAAATATTTCCCATGCGAAATATTAAACTGCAGCAGGTAGGCACCTCTCCCTCTCCCTCTCCCTCTCTCTCTCTCTCTCTCTCTTAATTATTAATAATGTAATTATAGAATTAGAAATTAAAATATCATTTCACATGACTTTCTACAGGGGGATACACAGCTGTCGCTGTGCCTCTGGAGGGAGGTGTCGGTGTACAAAAAGCTGCAGATTGGGGCACGGATGAAAGTGTCCCACCTGAAAGCTCCTCAGTCGGACTACGGGCTGCAGCTGCAGTCCACCAACTTCACAACAATCGAGGTAGCCCTACTTGGTTGTTGCTGTTGTATTCATTATTACATTTTTAAAAAGATTGACATTCATTTTTTAGACTAATTTCTTTACATAATCACATCTTCAAAATACAAACAGCGAAGTCTGCTGAAGTGATGTTGTGAATTTATTCTATGTAAATAAAATATATTTGAAGTGACATTAAAAAAACAAATATGAACAAAGTGAATAAGCAACGCACGGGCTAGGTAGATTATTTGGATTTTTAAAAAATGTGAAGGAGTAGCTACATTGATGTTTGGGTGATTTGTGACAGAGGATATCTAACAGAAGGTAACGTGATGTCTGTTTCTCTTGACAGGAGGTCAGCTCAGATGACGTGGTGGGCGCTTTCGGGGTGATGGATATTGAGGGTGAGCCAGGCAGCCTGAACCTCCTGCTGGATGACGGCCGGACCGTCATCATTACAGAGGCTCTGTGGACCCCCATAGAACCGTTACTAATCAATCCCCCACTCAAAATTAGGTTAAAGTTGACGGGGAACCACGTCACTAAAGTAACTGTAGAATAGTTCACTGTTGTTCACATGTTTCTTTATTTGTATTCATATTTGTAATGTATTTGTTATTTTGTATTCAGGGTTTCATTATGTTGTTATTTTTGACGGTTCATATTCAAATGTTTTGATGTGTTTAAGTGTTTTATGTTAAATTGCATTAAATTACTCTGCCTTTGTAATGGTGTGCATTGTTTCACGTAAACTTCATTTTTGATTTTAAATGCTGTGACTTATTTTCTAAAGATGTTTATTATATGCGTCTGAGTCAAGCCGGGTCCACAGAGCATGTTGGAGAACCAGGAGGAGGGCAGGAGGTCTGCGGGGTCCGTGCCCACGGCAGAGTGCCAGCCATCGGCAAAATACATCCAAGCAACACATTAATATAATAATACACACATGTAATTATAGTCAGATCTATCGTGCTCTAGATAGGACCTGTTCATTTAGACATTCACACAGTCGATGATTTATAGCCATTATAATGGTAATACATCGTAAATAATAGTACTTTCTGCATTCGGCAGCTTCAAGGTGTTTCTTTTAGCCTAGATTAGGCTACGTGTTTTACTTCTTCGTAGGCTGTCATA